>JBBBDQ010000923.1:0-180000 GCA_037127315.1 Ascarosepion bandense | reverse complement strand
TTTTTTTTGCTTTGGAGTCGCTTTGTTTTTTTTGGTGGGGACGAGTGGTTGCTCTTGATTTTGTCTTTTTCAAGTTTTCTTCAGTTCTTATGATGACATCTTCATCAGAAACTCCAAGAATGGCTTTATTCAAAAGTTTAGCAAAGGATTTAGTTGTTCAATATGCGCAAGCAAAAAAGTTAATTGCACAGATCACGTTGTGTTCCTGTGGGCATGTTATGTCTAATTCGTATGATATGTAAAACATTTAAAAAAAAATATATTTCAAAGAAATAATTCCTGTTCTAATAAAATTTTTAAACATATAAAAATTTTTTTCATAAATTTTCTACAATAAAAGAAAGGGCAACAACTCGAAGCGAGTGGTTCCAAAATGGAGGATCGATTTATTATAACGTTGTATGAAAAAATGACACCCCACCTAAAATTGTTTAAATATTGAAATTTTTCAAATTTTTTTGTCAATCGAAAAGTTTAGGGTTTAATCGATAAGATTGCACTGAAAAAGGTAAAATAAAAAGTTGAAAAACAACAAATTTAAAGGTGGTGGTTGTCGCCTTCAGGTCCGCCAATTTGACAATTAAAATATACAATGGAGAGAAACGGCGACTTAACAACCTATCGATTTTGTTTTCGATGAATGTCGGAACAGATATATAGATAGGTAAATTGCTGCTATTATATCTCTAATTTCGCGCATGCGCGTTATTTGTATTTGATTTTGTCGACTAAAAAGTATAGTAGGGTCAGTTGGGCACCCTCAGTGAGATGGGTAAATTGTCGCCATTATAAATTTAATTTCGCGCATCCGCGTTGTTTGTATTTAATTTTGTCGACTGAAAAGTATAGTAGGGTCAGTTAGGCACCCTCAGTGAGATGGGTAAATTGTCGCCATTATAAATTTAATTTTGTGCATGCGCGTTGTTTGTATTTGATTTTGTCGACTGAAAAGTATAGTAGGGTCAGTCGGGCACCGTCTGTTAGATGGGTAAATTGTCGCCATTATATATCTAATCTCGCGCATGCGCGTTGTTTGTATTTGATTTCGTCGACTGAACAGTATAGTAGGGTCAGTTGGGCGTCGTATGTGAGAAAAAGAGCACCATGAAGCAATTCATATGTCTGGTCACAGCATTCTGCACCAATCTACCCAAGCGGGAGAACCCATTCTTGACTGTCAGACAATTTCTGCGACCGAATTGCCCTTAACATCTGGCTACCTACCCCTCGCCAAACTGCAACTCGCTTGATTATCATGTGTTAGGCTCTGTTGAGCGAAAGACTAATAATACTCCTTGTAACACCAAAGATGAACTGAAGGCAAGAATTATAGCAGCATTCATCAACTTAAAAAAGGAGACTGACCAGAAGTGTTGCAAGAGATTCCGAAATCGTCTGAATGCAGTGGTTGAAGCAAATGGCGATTTTATTGAATAAATGAACACTTTAATATTTCAGTATAATTTTGTGTAATTTTAGTAAATATATCTGTTATGCAAGTCAGTGAGATAGGAAATGACTATTGACTTTATATTTAACTTCTTGGAGATTGTATCTGTCGGGGAAGCAAGTAAACGGAGGGGAATTCCACACGTGGGATGTGCGAGAAAAGAAGCTATTAGAGTAGAAGTTAAGTTGACATTTTATTGGTTTCACAGTAAAAGGGTGGGACCTAGTTGCTAATCTTGTGGCTCGAGTAAATTCATATATAGTGAGTTAAGTTAATTGAAGCAGAAGCCGTGAAAATATTTGTAGAAGAGACACAGGGAAGCCACATTGCTCATGGGAGAAAGTGAATGTATCTGAGCTGCCAAGTCGGAATAGATCACATTGTTAGTGTTTTCTTTTTTGCGTCATTTAGACGACAGTTCGTCCATCGCCCTCAGTACATCAAAACATCTATAAATTAAGAAAAAAAAGTTACCATGGCAACCTTGCTACTTAAAAGCGTTATGGATATTTAGGAAGAAAAATTGAAAATGTCAAAGTTAATATCATAAAAAATAAATATTTGTGAATTCTCAATGAGAATTGTTTATGGGAAAAAGTAAATAAACATAAAATATAAAGACGTGATACTAGAAAATAAAAGTAAAGAAAAACAAACTCCTTACATTCAAAGAAAATAGTGAATACATATAATTCAAATGATAATCCGTTATAAAAATTATTTAGGTGTTAATGAAAATACGGAATTAGATCATAAAAAAATATTGTAATTTTTATTGTAATTTAATTTATTAAGATGTTTAACAAATATCTATTTTAATATATTTTTCTTTAGGTATCATGTTAGCCAAGAAAGGTGATACCTTATAAAAACATACATTTTGATTAATCGAACTGCATCGTGATATTATAGCCAAAACGGCAATGATGTCACGAGAATTCTTTGATATAATTTATGACGAATAAATTGAACCATTTTGGTATTTCTAAAATCAAAAGTACGGTTTGTATATGGGAGAATGAAGGATCTAATACAGGGTGACCCAAAGACTTTTGAAGTGTGTACTGGCAGACATGAGCAAGTGGCAGCACTGCGAAACAGTGGCCTCACGAAGTAAATACTCTGCCATTTCAGTAACCATGGATCAAGATTAATTTGTAAGCAAGTTATAGATGTCAAATTAGGCCCAGACACAAATCCTAATGAAGTTCACAAGCGCCCTTTACACGCTAGTAAGGTGACAGTATGGTGTGCTGTTTCATTACATGGAATCATCGGACCATATTTTTTTTAAATGAACAGGGGATCTCAGTCACTGTCACTGTCTCAACAGCAGATTTCAAGAAAGCATTCGTATAGAAGGACGCCATCTACAGGACATCATTTTTAAAAAATGAAAATTCTATTATTGTTTCTTAAATGGCATGTTTTAGGGATACACGCTTTGAGCGATTATGTCTCGAAAAAGATATGGCTGACTGGACAGAAGATTATCCCGCAGTAGGTTGCCATTACTTTCTGCAGTAGACTGGTTGACAGCCAATGCTATAGAACCCAATCTGTCCTATTATTTAACCTATAACTGGAGGGAAGAGATGGATTAATACTTTTCCCAAGTGAATGCAAGGAATTCAACTGGAATTCGAACTCAGCACCCCGATTTATCGTTCCAAGTCGATATCCATCACAACATAAGGTTTCAATTACTTTGAATAAAATATTTTTCTTGCATCACTCTTGGTTTTATTGGATTGTTAAAAAGTTCCCGATTTTGGGGCCACCCTGTATATCTCTGATTTTTATAAAGCTTTTCTATTTATAGATGCTTAAAAAAAACCCAAAAAAACAAATAAACAAAATAAACAAAAAAACAAAAAACAAAAAAAAAAAACAAAAAAAAAAAAACAAATAAACTTCGTAGTGTCTCATCAATATCACATTTACTACATGTAATTATATTTACACCAACATTTAATTCATTTTTATAATTCGTATTTTGTCGATTTATTAATTATCTCTTTGACGATAGAAAATGTGATTAAATCTGTTTAACCTTTCAGTTTATTAACAAACAAATAAATGGCTTTGTTGGTAACAACTTACCATATCTTTCGTCAGACAAAAATATTTTATGGATGAGTCTATCTCAGTCAATCTTTCAAGACATGATCAGCCAAAATGTGTATCACATATGACACTTACCTAACTGACTGAATATAAGAGTTGAAAACATGATTAAGGCTTCTACTGGGCATAAAATGGGAGATCGGTTTTATATTGTTATGAAGTAATAAACTGATCCCCCACTAATTACTACTTAATAACATAATACATCTCTCCCCCTCTAGCTATGAGTTAAATAATAGAACAAATTAGGTTCTATAGCCTTGACTGTTAACCAGTCTACCACAGAAAGCAATGGCAACCTATTCTGGGATAATTTTCTGCCCAGTCAGCCACGTCTCTTTCGAGACATGATCACCCAAAGCATGTATCCCGTATGACACTCAAGAGACTGACTGAATATAATAGTTGAAACATTATTAAGGCTTCTATTGGCCATAAAGTGGGGCATCAGTTTTATATTGTTATGAAGTAATAAACTGATCCCCCAATAATTACTTAATAATATAATACATCTCTTTCTCCACTAGCTATGAGTCAAATAATAGGACAGATTGGGTTCTGTAGCCTTGGCTGGCAACCAATCTACCGCAGAAAGCAATGGCAACTTACTGTGGGATAAACTTCTGCCCAGTCTGTCATGTCTCTTTCGAGACATGATCACCCAAAGCATGTATCCCGTATGACACTTAACTGATTCAGTAGCTACAGCTTGAGAGATAAACTTACCTTCCCGTAGCACTTATACAATCTCCAACTTTGGCTAGCTCATAGCCATCGGGGTTGATTGTAGGGAGGATATGTACAACGGTCGTCTCAAGGATTCTGGTGATTGTCCGGTTGCGCCCGTAATTACTCAACAAGTACTCAATGAGGTGCAGAAGCAATTCTCGACCGACTACCTGAAAATAGACAAAAACACACAGATATTTATAGTTAGTTCATAAATTTATTATTTGTTATTATATCGATCCATCCAAGGTGTTTCTGCAAGGTTTGCCGCATATGGGACTTAACGATAACCCATGACAGTTAAATTCAGAGCTTTTCTTTGAAACTCGTTTTCAGTCAACGCTAACGAGTATAGACTGCTCTGTTATAAATAGGGGTACAAGAGATACTTTTACTTACGAAAGGCTATACATACGAAATTTTCAGGTTACGAAACGCCTCTTCGGAAAAATATTACCTCTTGTTACGAAAGTAATTTCAGTATACGAAAGTTGAAAATTTCAAAATACGCGCTGCTAATTGCAGCCCCAGTGTCCACCTCATTGCCTCCTCAAGTGTTTCCTCATTCTCGATAATGCAGCCTCCTCACACACCCGGCCTTGAAGATGATATCCTGGGGGAGTTCTCGTTTATTAAGGTGCTATACCTCCCACCTAACACCATCTCTATTCCCCAACCCATGGACCAACAAGTCATTTCGAAACTCTACACGAAACACCTGTTCAAGAGGTGTTTCGACATCACTGAAAACACCCAGCTTATCCTTCGTGAGTTTTGGAAGCAGCAAGATAATAGACATGGCTTGGCAAGAGGTGACCAGACGTACCGTTAATGCGGCTTGGAGAAATCTGTGACCCGATGCTATTGCCTCACGAGATTTTGAGAGGTTCGAGGTGGAGGAACCGATTAGGGCACTTATAGGGTAAAAGCGTCTCTACTTACGAAAATTTTCACGTTACAAAAAGACTTCCAAAACGAATTAATTTCTTAAGTAGAGGTTCCACTGTAGTAGTGTGAAATAAACACAAAAGACTCACTTCGGGCTTTAACTTGTTTTTTCAATTCCATTTTGCAACGCAAGTCGTTATGCTACCCGTATAACCACACATAAAAACACACAGTCGTATATATATATATATATATATATATATATATATATATATATATATATATATATATATTATGATTGTTTAATATTTAGTTTTCGGTCCTAATAGTGTTAGACCAGTACACATTCGTATTAAAAAGTGCTCAATACAATTATATTGTAGAACCTTTTAATATTTTGCATTTTTAAACGAGTTATTTCACTTATAACCAGTTTCGTTAATCTACGATAATTTCCGTAACATGATGATTATCCTAAATAATCAGGCCAGTAGAAATAAATATATAACACTCTTCATTATTAAACAGAATATCCACTTAAATACTAGTATCGATCAAAAATAATGTTTAAACAAATCATTTCGAATTGTCGGCATAATTCTTTATAAAAGAGAATAAAAAGATATAGGATTTAAAATAAAATTATTTTTAAAAATGCCTTTTTAAGTAAAGGCCTTTTTCTAATACTTCAACGTTTTTGGGAAGTTAGGTTTTTGAATATGTCCAGCGTCTGTAATATTTAAAAAAAAATTTCTTTCTTTTCTTTTCTTTTTCCCTCCCTTCCTTCCTTTATCTCGCTTATCTCCCACCTTTTTTCCGTGTTGCTTAACCTTACGTCGATTTAACACGGCTGTCTGTTAATTTTTAGTTACAATTCTCTTTCCTTTTTTTTGCGAACCCAGACGATGTCAATTTTTTCTTTTCTTGATTATTTTATTTTATTTTATCTTTTTCTTTTTCTTTTTCTTTTCCTTTATTTTTCCTTTATATTTTCTTTTTTAATTTCTTTCTATTTAAAAAGGAAGAGTAGACTAATTTTTCCCCAGTTTTCTGTTGCTGAGGGGATGTGTTGTCCCCCGTGGGGATCTTCATATCGAAATGGCCATTCGACATCTTTGAATTAATCCTTTTTTAATATATATATATATATATATATATATATATATATATATATATATATATATATATATGTATATATATATATATTTGTAGTTTAAATTGTGTGTATTTAGGCAGCATTTTTTCATTGATGCATGTTTCTAATAACATAGACAAGTTTTGTCGATTTATTTTATGTAAATTTTTTCATATCGTTTGATAAGCTTAATACCGTTATCGTTGAAAGAGGAAAGAAAATCACAATATTGATACATGTTTTTCTTATCCTTTCTGAGCTTTTGACTTACATCAGCCATTATCAATGATGACAATTGTGTTGATTGTAATGAACAGTTCGCGGACGAAGATAGTTGTTGTCGTCTATTTTGTTTGTGTGGGATTTTTGCTTCCAGCGTGCACGCACATGTTCGTCAATCTTCCACTCTGATATTTAAATTGCGGAAAACTTTTATAACTGAGTGTCTGGATTGCATGTATTTATAATCCCTGATAAAATAGATATATAAACATGTATATATATATTTTTTTCTTTCGTGGAATATTTAATGATATACTCTTGCTTCTTTTTCTGAAGGTCAATTTAATTGGTTATGCAGTACTAAAGGAGGTATGGTTATGCCGGACTAAAGGAGGTGTGGTTATTTTGTTTTTCTTTACTTCGGATTATCCGTTATTCACTAATAAAATTGGGAGAACTTGTTTACTGATAACAGGACTGACATTTAATTTCAATTTCAATGATGATCACTATCAGAACGAAACGCTTGTCGATGAGAAAATATTGATTAGATTCACCAAATAACCTCTTCCAACAATTATCGAATCGATTTGACGAAATATTTTCTTGGGAACGTTTGCCTTATTTGTCTCGGAAATTCCACTTATTGAAAAGTTCTTAGGATTTATGAAAAATTCCTTTCTAATAAAAAATAAATTTTCAGATTACTCAGTAAATATCTTAAATGGAACTTAATTTGTTCTAATTATCTTTTATCACAAACTTTTTCCCTTTAAGTGCACATACATACATACATACATACATATATATATATATATATATATATATATATATATATATATATAATTTTTAGATAGTGTGTCTGTGAAGGAACAAGATAAATGAAAAACATAAGAGGAAAACTATTCTAAGGCAACGTGTTCTTTGATGGATTCTTCTTGGCTAAAAACAGTTTTTCTGTTGTCTTTATAATTATACATATAAAGTGAGGCAGAAATAACCACCACATAACGGTAAGGCTTTAGCTTAATGAAGACACCATTGCCACTAATGTTTTATCATTAATGTGGCCTGTATTTATGCCGCACATTTCACACACACACACACACACAACCAAAACATCAATGAAACATATCAATGAAAAATACTTTAAAATGATCTTAATTACTTAAAACTCCACTCCACTCACACACACACACACACACACACACACACACACACACACACACACACATTTCAGTCAGTTAAGTACTATACGTGATACACGCTTTGGGCGATTATGTCTGACTAGGCAGAAAATTAACCCGCAGTAGGCTGCCATTACTTTCTGCGGTAGACTGGTTGCCGACCAAGGCTACAGAACCCAATCTGTCCTGTTATTTTACTCATAGCTAGAAAGGGAAGTGACGTATTATATTATTAAGTAGTAATTAGTGGGGGATCAGTTTATTACTTCGTAATAATATTATACTGATCCCCCACTTTAAGATCAGTATAAGCCTTAATCATGTTTACAATTATTATATTCAGTCAGTTAAGTGCCATACGTGATACACGCTTTGGGCGATCATATCTCGAGAGAGACATGACTGACTGGGAAGAAGATTATCCTGCAGTAGGTTGCCATTGCTTTCTGCGGTAGACTGGTTGCCAGCCAAGGCTATAGAACCCAATTTGTCCTATTATTTGACCCATAACTGGAAGGAAGAGACTGATTAATTAATACCTTTCCTAAGGGTATTTATGCGTAAGTGTATGCAAGGGATTCAACTGGAATTCGAACTCTTTACTCCGATTTGTCGTTCCGAGTCGATATCCATTGCACCACAACGCGAATACATATTTACAGAGAGATATAGATAGAGAGGGACTATTTGAATACGTAAATTAATATTACATGTTGATTGCCATCTTCATCATTGCTATCTCTTACATTACTCCTCCTAAATCATTACATTCTTATATTGGTCACACAGCTACCACATTTTCTCAGAGGTTAACATACCACTAACCAAAACTTAGCGTAATTCTTGCAAATATTCATCATATATCCATGAGAGAACTAAAATTACATAATATTAAAATACTTTATTGCACAAACTGTTTTTTCATAAATATTTTTCTTCTTCTTTTCCTTCTTTTTTCTTGTTTTTCTTGTTTTTCTTTTTCTTTTTGCTTTTTCTTTTTCTTCTTCTTTTTCTTCTTTTTCTTTTTTCTTCTTTTTCTTATTCTTCTTCCTATTCTTATTCTTCTTTTTCTTTTTCTTCTTCGTCTTCGTTTCCTTCTTCTTCTTCTTTTTCTTCTTTTTCCCCTTTTCTTCTTTTTCTTTTTCTTCTTCTTCTTTTCCTTCTTCTTCTATTTCTTCTTTTTTCTTCTTCTTATTCTTTTTCTTACTATTCCTATTCTTCTTCTTCTAAAATTACATAATATTCAACTACTTTATTGCATCAATGGGCAGAAAAACTTAAAATAGTTCAAGGTATTCTTATACCAAAGAAAATAGCTAGAATATGCATAATAATTTTCAAATTAATTATTATCCTTGGAAGTCGTTCATTTACCTGACCCCTAACGGACCTTCTTTTTATAAAATTCTAATATATATATGATTTACATACGATTAATAATCGTTTTATTTATGATGTTACAAGAATTAAATTTTTCATTTTTGTCGTTGATAACATTAATCATGTTAATAGTGAAAAATTGTCAGAAATAATCGAAAAGTTTCTTCATAAATATGATTCAATTGTGCGATAACTTATACGCAATTGTGGAAAAAATGTAAAAATATTAAACAGAAATATTTTATAATCAATTATTTTTGTACGAGCTTTTCCTCTCTACAAGGCCCGAGAGTAAGTCAGAGTAGAGTTTTCATGAATGTTGATTGTGAGAAGAGTTAGCAAGAAGTGATGATTACGAAGATAAGAATGAAAAAAAAAAAGAACTGAACCTTGAGTAGTCGGCAGCAGTAATCAGCAGTAGCTTCTACTTACAATTGGAATACAGGAGAAACGGTGTAAATATGACTCCATGGAGGTAGCTGTAAATGTCTTAATTGGTGGTATTAAAGGATGGCACTAGCCTGAATATTTACAATAGAAAAAGCGATAGTGTAGCAACAAGCGAGTATCTAGTAACTAGCGACAGGATGGACAAAAAGCGCATCTATTTTTGTCTATATTTTCATCTACTATCCTGAATATTCTACTGGTTCTATTAGAGAAAAGGACATTGGTAAAAAACCGGGGTGCAGATTAACATTTTAATAATATTCTATGGCGGCAACCACGAAGATTTAATTTCTGAGCAAATTACTTTCTCTTTTGATTGTGGTCAATTTTCTTTTTCTGTGTATGAGAGTAGAATCCCACCTCTCAAGCCAGAATAGACAACAATAAGAAAGCGATTAAATCTATCATTTCAACGCTTGATACAATAAAAATCCAAACAATACACTACACATAGAAAAATTTCCTTAGTGTCTGCAAAATGACGTCAGATAGTTGCGTGTTCAAATCACGTCGGGGTCACCACCGTAGCTTTAGGGAGCTGGTTAAATTTTTCTTTGATTCGGCCTTGTGTCAGACATAACCGAACTCCCTACAGCTTACAAGTTTTATCCATAATTACCATCATCAGAATTATCAGAAGGTTTTCATCATCAGAAGGTTGGAATGTGTGAATAAGTGTGGAATTGTGTAATAATAAAGTTGTAGGAGTTAATGTGCAATTAGAAACATTATTAAAAAGTTATGGATAGAGTTCGTGTTCATTGAAAAAATTAAGGTCTCAAGATTTGTAAAAAATGTTCGTAGTAGTAATTGTTGAAAGCGTATATGCGTACGTACGTGTGTATGTGTTTGTTTGGTAGGAATGTCTTTGGATGGAGAAGAAGAAGTAAAAGAAATCAGCACACGAGAAGGAAAGTGAAAGAGGACGAATGTTCGGGTCAGCTGGAAGCTTCTCTTGTTACATTTTAGCTTGTCGTCTTTGCTACTTCCATCCCTGACTGACTTGACTGACGCCGATCTGAGCTTTTTATTGTCCTTGTGAATTTCGCACTGGATCGCTAAGTCCTCGTCTTGCAAGTCCCTTCCATTGGGTAGAAAACCAATTTAACATCTACTTGCGAAATCCGGTTTCGACTTTTCTTTCAGCACATGGTCAATTGTTTTGTATTTGGGAAAATTCAGGATTTCACAGGTCATTGTGAATTTTTGTAAAAGTGAAGAAGGCTGATTTTAATTCCCAATTTCCTATTCACTACACTCTAATATTTTTCAATTGATCTAATGAATATTTATGAGCGTTTTATAATTAACTAGCAACATTTTGATTTTGATGATAGATATTTTGTTTAAAATAAATTAATTTTGTTTTTTGGCCTTGATAAAATCCGTCATTGGACGAAACCTGTCGGCTAAAACTGAATACAGTTTTACTCTAGTCATTTTCTTGTATTTATAGTTCTCTCCAAACATTATATCTAAAAATATTAACACACACACACACGCACATACATGCACACACGCATACACACACATACATATATATATGACAAAAATATTTTCAGATCTGCTATATTTATGAGAGGATGTGAGTTGTGGTGCAGTGGAACGAACGACAAATCGGGGTGCCGAGTTCGAATTCCAGTTGAATTATTTCCATTCACTTACGCACAAATAACCGTGGGAAATCCGACCCTATCCCTCCAGTTATGGGCTAAATAATAGGATAAATTGGGTTCTATAACCTTGGTGAGTAACCAGTCTACCGCAGAAAGCAATGGCAACCTACTGCGGGATAATCCTCTGCCCAGTCAGTCATGTCTCTTTCGAGACATGATCGCCCAAAGCGTGTATCACTTATGACACTTAACTGACTGACTGAATAAATTAGTTGAAAACATGAAAACGGATTTTACTGGGCATAAATTAGAGGATCAGTTTTATATTGTTATGAAGTAATAAACTGACCTCCTACTAATTACGATTTAATAATGTAATACATCTCTTCCCTCTCTAGCTATGAGTCAAAAAATAGAACAAATTGGGTTTTATAGCCTAGTTTGGTAACCAGTCTACCGTAGAAAGCAATGGCAACCTACTGCGGGATAATCTTTTGCCCAGTCAGTCATGTCTCGAAAGAGACATGATTATCCAAAGCGTGTAACACTTAACTGACTGACTGAATATAATAGTTGAAAACATGATTAATGATTCTACTGGGCATAAAGCGTATGTAAATACAAAAGTATTCGAACCTGCGACCCCTATCCACACAGAGGAAGCCACCAGTTGATCTGGCGCGTCTTAGACCTCTCGACCACGAATGACCAACAGTCTAAACGAATTTAAATCAAGTCTATATAACACAATTTTCGATTCACGGTAAATAACCATATAACATATAACAGGTTTCTATCCTGCCGAATGACACGCTTTCGTAACAAAAAGTTATCGTAAATAATCAGGCCGGTAGAAATAAATATATAATACTGTTTGATTATAAACAAAATATCTACTTAAATACAAGTATCGATCAAAAATAATATTCCAACAGATCATTTCAAATTGTTCCTTAAAGACCATTTTGTTATATATATATATATATATATATATATATATATATATATATATATATATTCTTAAAGATAAAGAACTTGTGCTAAAAGATAATTAGAACAAATTAGGTTCCATTTAAGATATTTTCTGATTAATCTGAAAGTTTTTTCGAAGAGTAAGGAGTTTTTGATAATTCCTCACGTTTTTTTCATTTTATATTTAATAGATAGGTTAATGAAATTCGAAGAATAAAAAAAAACATCAAGATGATAATATTGTTAATAAGACTGATGATATTCATTTCATATTGGTAAGGTTTTTGACTAAAGCGAAGGACAAAAAAAAAAAGATTTTAATTCAAAAATGTTCTGACATGACTGTGTACTTTATCATTTAGATGGGAAATAAACAATGAAGTGGAATTCACATTTCCGATGTTGGTTTTTTCCCATGTGTTGTACCACTCGAAGAATTTTGATATAGGTATTTTTGATATAGGTATGTATATTCAAAAAGTAATTTTGTTTTAAACATTCGTTGATTAGTATACTATCTTTTATATTCGAGTTGATGCCCTATTTTTCACATGTTTTTGTTATTAGAAAATCGATTTTCTTCATCGATTTTTTCTTATAAATACCAGTTCACAATATTTTAAACGAAGAGGAAAAAAAAAGAAGGAAAATGTCTTTGTACAAAGAAGTTAAATTCTCAAACCGTTTCAGTTGGGGAAAAGATTATTTTAACGTCTATAATAAATTTCAATGACATTTTGTCAGTACGGATCTTTAGAGGAATAATTCACACGAACAAGCTGATCACCACTTAGCAGCACCCATGTCTTCGACAGTACTTTATTTCACTCCTTCATATCTCGACTTTTTTAATCGTTTTACAGCATTTCTGAAAAAAAATCTTTCGAAGTCAAAACAATTTGTTGATAAAAGAAAAAAATAGTATCAAGTTTTTTATTTGATCTTGAAAGAAAAATTATAATGTTATGTGGATTTTCAGCGTTGAAATTTAGTTATTTTGGGGCGATAGGGGGAGGGGGGTTATCTTCTTCTTTTACAAATGCTTTTTCTTTTCTTTTTCATTTTTTCTTCTCTTACCACTACTGCTACTCACAGTACTTCACTTTTTTATTTTTCTTTCTTCTTTGTCTTTTACTAATTAGACTCTTAATACTTAACTTCTACTTCTTTTTCTTCTTCTTTTTCTTGTTTTTTCTTTTTTCTTTTTCTTTTTTCTTCTTTTTCTTCTTCTTTTTCTTGTTTTTTCTTTCCTTTTTTCTTCTTTTTCTTCTTCTTTTTCTTGTTTTTTCTTTTTCTTTTTTCTTCTTTTTCTTCTTCTTTTTCTTGTTTTTCCTCTTTTCTTCTTCTCTTTCTTTTTCTTCTTCTTTTTCCCTCTTCGTTTCCTTCTTTTTTCTTTTTCTTTTATTCTTCTTTTTTTCCTTCTTCTATTACCAATACTACTACTCACAATACTCCATTTTTTCTTTTCTTTCTTCTTTGTCATTTACTACTTCTATTCTTAATACTTGACTTCTTTTTCTTCTTTTCCTTCTTCCTCTTCTATTAACTCTACTAATACTACTACTACTATTAGTACTTCTTTTTGAACTCTGATTCTCCGCTCCCTGCTATTCACTTTTGAAACCCAATTAAAACAACCCTAGAAAATCTGATTTCCTCTTTCTATCCAACAATATTCCTTCTCCTCTTCTCTTTCCTCTCCCATTGCTAAAATTTTTGCCCCCTTTTTATTGCCATTTTCTAAATGGGATGGAATAATTTTACGTCAAAGAGCTGCTTAGCATAATGTTGGTGGTGATTCGATAGTAGATAGATCAGTTCAATTGCTCCCACAACTCGAGTGTCACGTCCTTACCCACGTATTCACTTTGTGGGTACATCATAATAAGATGTCTGGGCGTGTGAGGGCAAAACAACAAGCGTGAGAATGAATGAATTATTGATATATTTGATGAATGAAGCTGATTGATAAATAGAGGCAAAGAAAAGTCAGCTTCAGCGAAAAGTCTGAAGACGTGTACAACACATGACAAAAAAGTGACAAAGAAATGGTTCTTGGTTCTCGGAGTTACAATGCTTTTCGACAGTAAGTTGTCAATGTTCAAGACCAAAGGCAAAATTTTGAAGACCAAATGACTATCCTAATTTGGGAAACAAGTACAATACAATATATCTAATCATTATTTAGTCATTGCACATTTTTCTTTCTTTCTTTCTTTCTTTCTTTCTTTCTTTCTTTCTTTCTATTATTCTATTTTCCTTCTTTCTTTCAGTTATTCTATTTTCCTTCTTTCCTTCTTTCTTTCTTTCCTTGTTTCTTTCAATTATTCTATTTTCTTTCTTTCTTTCTTTCTTTCCTTCTTTCTTTCCATATACTTCATTTTCTTCTTTCCATCTCCTTTCCATCTTCTTTCTTTCTTTCTTTCTTTCTTTCTTTCTTTCTTTCTATTATACGATCTCCTTCCTTCCTTCCTTCCTTCCTTCCTTCCTTCCTTCCTTCCTTCCTTCCATTATTCGATCTTCTTTCCTTCCTTCCTTCTTTCTTTCCATATTATTTTTTTCCTTCCTTCCTTCCTTCCTTCCTTCCTTCCTTCACACAAAAACACAGACATATATATATATATTAATTAAAAGTGCACGTGGCCTATAGATTGAAACATTAGAGTCTTAGCCCTGAAACCTGGGTCTATTTTTTAAGAATAATATCATAATCGGGAGACAATTTTAGCGTACAATAATGAAATGCTTGAAAAATAATCTCTGGGTTGACCGAAGTATTGCAAATGAAATTCCGTAAATGCATCTGCTCAAGTGCTTTCATTATTGAAATGACCTTTCGCAAGGTCATCACATAAACGAGCATATTCATTGTCTGATTGATTCTTTATTATACAGGGTGTCTCAAAAAATGTATGTGTACTTTGAATGCTTATAAAAGTCAGTGTTTGTTTAAATAATCTTCAATTTCAAAATTTAACAGAATCTGCAGATAAGAATTAAATTCTATTTTTTTTTCCTTTTGTCAGCGCCTGTTTTTAAACTTAAGCTGACCATTCTGGTCCAGGCAGATAAATCTAAATGGTGGCACCGTAAACATTAAGAAACTCTTTATTTGCTATTTGAGCATAATCTCATTCAATGATTTTGTGCCATAAAATTACAAGTCCACCCATAAAAAAAAAATTGGATTGGTACCCCGTCTTTCATGGCCCATGCAAATCTATGAAATTGCCCTATCTCGTATTGAGCGGATAGAACAACACGCAAACAAATATCTGCGTAGATGGCTTGGAGTACCTCCCTGTTTTTCGAAAGTAGGACTCTACACAAACTCTGGAAACCTACAACTCCCATTATCTTTTTTAGTAGATGAATTTAAAGTTGGGAAGGCGCGTCTTCAAATGTTGATGAAAGACTCCAAAGATGAATTTGTCCGTGAAGCGCACCCAACTATAAAAGCTGGCACCAAGTGGTCAGTAACAAAATCAATCGAAGAAGCAGAATCCAGTCTTCGAACTAAAGAGATAATGGGTTTTGTTCAACATAACAGGGCTGGTTTGGGAACAACAAAATATAAGCCATATTCGAAAATGGGCAGTAAAGAAAAAAGAAAAATGGTGACCGAGGAAATAAGAATGTTTGAGGAGGAAAAAAGAACAGCCACTGCTATTACTCAAGCAAAACAATGTGCATGGACAACATGGAATGATATCGAACCAGTCAAAATATCATGGACCAATTTAATATCAATGGAACCACTGGCGATATCATTCCTTTTGCGGTCTACATATGACCTGTTGCCATGCGCATCAAACCTCAAACAATGGGGATATATAGACTGTGATTTATGCTATATATGCCAAAAAGATCGAGGTACCTTGCGTCACGTATTATCTGCATACTCAAAATCCCTTCCAATGTTTACGTAGCGGCATAATCAAGTTCTGGGAGCGCTAATAGAAGTTATATCATCTCAAGTCTCACTAATCAACAAACAGCCTGTGAGACCTAGCGAACCCAAGGGTCAGTTTTGCCAGGAAGGCAAATGTCCAACAGGAAAAAAACACAGACCAAATATTAATAATATGAAATTATTAAATGGAGCAAAGGATTGGAAAGTTTCAGCAGATCTGAAGACATCTTTGAAATTTCCAGTGCACATCCTCCAGACAGACAAGCGTCCTGACATTTTGCTCTGGTCTGACTCTAAAAAGAGTATATTTCTAATTGAACTTACTGTCCCTTGGGAAGAAAATTTTTCAGAGGCCCATGAACGAAAGAAAAATCGGTACGAATTCGTGCGTGCCGAATGCATAGAAAAAGGATGGACATGTAATGTGATGCCTATTGAGGTTGGCTGTCGTGGATTTCTAGGACACTCCACTATTTCATTTCTTTCGAAAATAGGCGTCACTGGAAGGGATTTAAAGAAGCAAATATGTCGCCTTCAATCTATTGTTCGACAAGCGTCATGCTGGATTTGGCGCAATTCGAAGAAATTCGCAAAGAAAGCATGACGTCGTCTACTTCTTCCGTTCTCGTTCTGCTCTTGAATTTTTAAAAAAACTGTTAAAGCGTTTTCATCTGTCTCAATGTGCCAATTGATTTTATTTTTCTGTCATTTACTTTGCCCAGTAGCGATTGCTGCTGGTGGTGCCAGGGGTGGCAGTCCCGCTTTAAACCACCGAAACTGTGTATTCACCCTTGGTTAGCGGCTGATGAGGGCAAAGTAAATGCACATGTGGTCATTCGTCACATGTTGTATGTAAGAAATTTGAACACTAAGACTCTCTGGAAAGTAAGATGACCCTTTGGAAAGACGAAGTGACTCTTTGGAAAGACGAAGTGACATCTTGGAAAGACAAGAACTTTTATCAACTATGGCTAGTACATCAAACGGAAAATGCCCTCAGGGTGACTGTAGCGAGGAGGGAGGATATATCACCCATCAATCTGATTCTATTGGCAACAAATTGGAACTGAACCCGGCTACAACATGTGACTGCGGAAAGACATTTAAAAGTTTGCGAGGATTAAAAATCCATAAGGCACGTTGGTGTCAACAACGTTGTTCACCTAACCGTGAATATAAATCGACTGATGGGATTATGAAACAGGACTACAACCACAGTGTTCAGGATCCCATTGTTGAACATCAGCCCCCAGGAGACATTCCCAGCAAACCAAGGATTCAGTGGCCTAAAGGTAATCATAAAACTCTTTGGTCAAATCTTGATGAAGAGCTTTCATTTTTACTACCGATTCACCTTAAGGGTCCCATTGAAAAACAAACGGGCATATTTTGCAACATCGTATATAACGTTTGTTTTGACAGATTTGGCATAGAACCAAACAGAAGAGAAAACGCATTTAAAAAACCAAACAGACGACAAATGCAAAAGGGGAAATTAAGATCCGAACAACGGTTATTAAAATGCCGTCTGAAAGAATCCCCTTTGCATGAAAAAGAGGGAATATTAATTCTCTTAAATAACATTAAACAAGAAATTCTGAAAATATCAAGAGCAGAAAACCAACGGAAGAATCGAAAGAAAAAACGCCAGGCCCGGAAATCATTTTATACGAACCCATATGGATTTGCTAAAAAACTGTTCGTTGAATCAAAAAGTGGCCAACTTGATGTATCACAGGAGGAAATCGAGGACCATTTACAAAAAACATATACAGATAAATTGAGTAATATGCCAATTTCTTCCATGGATAACCTACCAATACTAAAGGATCCAATATTTCAATTTGATATCCAACATATTAAATTTGGAGAAGTCCTTGATTTCGTACGTAAGGCGCGAGCTGGTAGTGCCCCAGGAATTAATGGAATATTATATAAATTATATAAAAACTGTCCTCGTGTTCTCAAAATATTAACTGGTCTCCTTCAGAAAATTTGGAAGTAAGGTATTGTGCCACAAGAATGGTGCCTTGCTAATGGCATTTGGATACCAAAGGAGATGAATTCAAAAGGTATTGCAAATTTTCGTCCAATATCACTTTTAAATATTGAAGGAAAAATATTTTTCGGTGTTATCGCTCAACGAATGACATCCTTTCTAATGAGCAATGAATATATAGATACATCAGTACAAAAGGCTGGAATACCCGGGTTTCCTGGTTGTTTAGAGCATGCAGAAATGATATGGGGATCAATTATGTCAGCCAAAAAGACAAAGTCAAACCTTCACGTAATTTGGCTTGACCTCGCTAATGCATATGGATCAGTTCCCCACAAATTAATTGATATGGCATTGAACTATTTCCATCTCCCAGAAAAGATTAGGGAAATTATAATGAAATATTTTCGTTCGGCTTTTATGAGATTTACAATGAAAAAATATACTACAAGATGGCAGGCACTTGAAATCGGCATTATGATGGGCTGCGTTATTTCTCCACTTTTGTTTGTGTTAGCAATGGAACTTATATTAAGAAGTGCTGCTAACATTACAACAGGAGTAATAACTGATAAACAAATAATTCTCCCCCCATCAAGAGCATTTATGGACGATATTACCATCCTTGTCCCTTCAAAAACAGCTGCTAAATGCTTACTTGACCTGTATTTCGATCTTTTTACCAGGGTAAGAATGAGAATTAAACCAAAGAAAAGCCGAAGTTTATCAATTATTAAAGGTTCTGTTAGGCAAATCCACTTTAATATTGGAGAGGATATGGTGCCGACAGTAAAAGATGTCCCCGTGAAGAGTCTAGGACGTCTTTACGAAATTCCCCTAACAGACAGACATCGGGGGATGGAATTACAAAACACAGCCATAAAAGGACTTGAGGCAATTAATAAAACTTTTTGCCCGGAAAGATGAAAGCCTGGTGTTATCAATTTGGATTGGTACCCCTTCTTTCATGGCCCATGCAAATCTATGAAATTGCCCTATCTCGTATTGAGCGGATAGAACAACACGCAAACAAATATCTGCGTAGATGGCTTGGAGTACCTCCCTGTTTTTCGAAAGTAGGACTCTACACAAACTCTGAAAACCTACAACTTCCATTATCCTTTTTAGTAGATGAATTTAAAGTTGGGAAGGCGCGTCTTCAAATGTTGATGAAAGACTCCAAAGATGAATTTGTCCGTGAAGCGCACCCAACTATAAAAGCTGGCACCAAGTGGTCAGTAACAAAATCAATCGAAGAAGCAGCATCCAGTCTTCGAACTAAAGAGATAATGGGTTTTGTTCAACATAACAGGGCTGGTTTGGGAACAACAAAATATAAGCCATATTCGAAAATGGGCAGTAAAGAAAAAAGAAAAATGGTGACCGAGGAAATAAGAATGTTTGAGGAGGAAAAAAGAACAGCCACTGCTATTACTCAAGCAAAACAATGTGCATGGACAACATGGAATGATATCGAACCAGTCAAAATATCATGGACCAATTTAATATCAATGGAACCACTGGCGATATCATTCCTTTTGCGGTCTACATATGACCTGTTGCCATGCGCATCAAACCTCAAACAATGGGGATATATAGACTGTGATTTATGCTATATATGCCAAAAAGATCGAGGTACCTTGCGTCACGTATTATCAGCATGCTCAAAATCCCTTCCAATGTTTACGTGGCGGCATAATCAAGTTCTGGGAGCGCTAATAGAAGTTATATCATCTCAAGTTTCACTAATCAACAAACAGCCTGTGAGACCTAGCGAACCCAAGGGTCAGTTTTGCCAGGAAGGCAAATGTCCAACAGGAAAAAAACACAGACCAAATATTAATAATATGAAATTATTAAATGGAGCAAAGGATTGGAAAGTTTCAGCAGATCTGAAGACATCTTTGAAATTTCCAGTGCACATCCTCCAGACAGACAAGCGTCCTGACATTTTGCTCTGGTCTGACTCTAAAAAGAGTATATTTCTAATTGAACTTACTGTCCCTTGGGAAGAAAATTTTTCAGAGGCCCATGAACGAAAGAAAAATCGGTACGAATTCGTGCGTGCCGAATGCATAGAAAAAGGATGGACATGTATTGTGATGCCTATTGAGGTTGGCTGTCGTGGATTTCTAGGACACTCCACTATTTCATTTCTTTCGAAAATAGGCGTCACTGGAAGGGATTTAAAGAAGCAAATATGTCGCCTTCAATCTATTGTTCGACAAGCGTCATGCTGGATTTGGCGCAATTCGAAGAAATTCGCAAAGAAAGCATGACGTCGTCTACTTCTTCCGTTCTCGTTCTGCTCTTGAATTTTTAAAAAAACTGTTAAAGCGTTTTCATCTGTCTCAATGTGCCAATTGATTTTATTTTTCTGTCATTTACTTTGCCCAGTAGCGATTGCTGCTGGTGGTGCCAGGGGTGGCAGTCCCGCTTTAAACCACCGAAACTGTGTATTCACCCTTGGTTAGCGGCTGATGAAGGCAAAGTAAATGCACATGTGGTCATTGGTCACATGTTGCATGTAAGAAAAAAAAAAGAAAACAAAAGTATGATAAATATGGAGAGGTATCTACTGAATGTTTTTGTTCAATCCACCTTTCTTTGCCAAATGTCATCATGTTGGTTGTCTGTATGTCTATAGCACGTGTGTCTGGCGGGAGGGGGGCATCTTGCTAGAAATAAGGCTCCTAATCCTCAATGTTCTATTGACTATGTAACATAGACAATGAAAATAGGATCAAACACCATACTCTATATAAAAACAAACAAACAATGGTCCTGTTAATCCTTTCACTGATAACATGCACCCAACCCATGGTGACCCTTGTTAAATTAATATGATGTTCCTCCATAATATGTGGATTTCACAATCGCCAGTCATTTCATTGAATTGGCACCACATCACCCCAAATAATCCAAGAACCACTCACAAAACTCTACACTTTGCTTTCCATCTTTTCCATTAAGAACATGGATTATTCTTGCATTAGAATTTTTCTAATGACATTGTTTCAAAATGGGATGCACACTTGACATTCTTGCCACCCAGATTTTCTTGAACTCTGGTAGTGACATTTCTAGTATCCTTTGTAGAATTTATAGGTAAAATCTGTTTTAGTTCCTGTGGCACTATAATATGGCCTCCATTCTAAATAATTCATAGATTCCAATTAACATGAAACTAGTGTTCGAAAATGTCAGAATAGAAAAGAGAATGAACAAAATCAAAGAATATAAAATAGAATCACATATGACATGAAATTGTAGATTGAAAATGAACAATCCTGAAGATTGATAATTGATAAACTGAAACGTTAATAGACTATAAAGAAAAACAACATAAAAGAAAAAAAAGTCGGTAACAATGATAATTCTGAAGATTGGCTTCTGATCAGGTTGAGATTAAGTTAAAACTGACAAGAGACAGACAAAAGAAACCTATTTATTTGAGAGCGGCAGAACGATATCAATCAGATGTAAAGCCTGTAGAATCTTCCGTTTTTAAAATAAAATCACACTCGCAGCTTCTGTTTTTCACACATTCTCAGTATCCCCGTCAGTTTTTGTTGTTTAATTCATACTTTTATTATATCCTCCAATCATGCAATACCTTCAAATGTTACCTTGCACTTCATTTAATTTTTCCCAATTTTATTCTTTATTTTTTTAATATTATATTTTACATTTTCCTCCTCCTCTTTTTGACTAATTTATTTTCAATATTTCTCAATCTCAGATTTCATCTTAAAAATTTGATTTCACAGATTTCATTATTTCTTAAAATATTTTCTCTTTCCCAAATTTTCAATCTGAGGTTATGAATTTTTATCTTTTTCAGGAACCTCATCTTTTTTTTAACTTTTTGTTACAGTCAAATATTTACTTTATATTTCTTTTCATTCGTTAAATTTTTTATTTATAATTCCTGCTTTTATTATAGTTTTTGTGTCTTTAAATTTTCTTTCAGATATATTTTTAGCTTTCCTTCTACAGGACAAAGGAAGCGGCATTACAAAAAACCACCAAGAATAAAATGGAATCAAACACGTAATAAAATAATAGTAATAATGAAGAGTGGATCTGGCCAGAGGGTTGGGATAAAAAGCATCGATAATAAGATGGAAACAAACTAGTAATAAAATAATAGTAATAATGAAGAGTGGATCTGGCCAGAGGGTTGGGATAAAAAGCATCAATAATAAGATGGAATCAAACTAGTAATAAAATAATAGTAATAATGAAGAGTGGATCTGGCCAGAGGGTTGGGATAAAAAGCATCAATAATAAGATGGAATCAAACTAGTAATAAAATAATAGTAATAATGAAGAGTGGATCTGGCCAGAGGGTTGGGATAAAAAGCATCAATAATAAGATGGAATCAAACACGTAATAAAATAATAGTAATAATGAAGAGTGGATCTGGCCAGAGGGTTGGGATAAAAAGCATCAATAATAAGATGGAATCAAACTAGTAATAAAATAATAGTAATAATGAATGAGTGGATCTGGCCAGATGGTTGGGATAAAAAGCATCAATAATAAGATGGAATCAAACTAGTAATAAAATAATAGTAATAATGAAGAGTAGATCTGGCCAGAGGGTGGGGATAAAAAGCATCAATAATAAGATGGAAACAAACTAGTAATAAAATAATAGTAATAATGAAGAGTGGATCTGACCAGAGGGTTGGGATAAAAAGCATCAATAATAAGATGGAATCAAACTAGTAATAAAATAATAGTAATAATGAAGAGTGGATCTGGCCAGAGGGTTGGGATAAAAAGCATCAATATTAAGATGGAATCAAACTAGTAATAAAATAATAATAATAATGAAGAGTGGATCTGGCCTGAGGGTTGGGATAAAAAGCATCAATAATAAGATGGAAACAAACCAGTAATGAAATAATAGTAATAATGAAGAGTGGATCTGACCAGAGGGTTAGGATAAAAAGCATCAATAATAAGATTGAATGAAACTAGTAATAAAATAATAGTAATAATGAAGAGTGGATCTGACCAAAGGGTTGGGATAAAAAGCATCAATAATAAGATTGAATGAAACTAGTAATAAAATAATAGTAATAATGAAGAGAAGATCTGGCCAGAGGGTTGGGATAAAAAGCATCAATAATAAGATGGAATCAAACTAGTAATAAAATAATAGTAATAATAAAGAGTGGATCTGACCAAAAAGTTGGGATAAAAAGCTTCAATAATAAGATGGAACGAAACTAGTAATAAGATAATAGTAATAATGAAGAGTGGATCTGGCCAGAGGGTTGGGATAAAACGAATCAAGAATAAGATGGAATCAAACTAGAAATAAAATAATAGTAATGATGAAGAGTGGATCTGGCCAGACGGTTAGGATAAAAAGCATGAATAATAAGATGGAAACAAACCAGTAATAAAATAATAGTAATAATGAAGAGTGGACCTGGCCAGAGGGTTGGGATAAAAAGCATCAATAATAAGATGGAAACAAACCAGTAATAAAATAATAGTAATAATGAAGAGTGGATCTGGCCAGAGGGTTGGGATAAAAAGCATGAATAATAAGATGGAATCAAACTAGTAATAAAATAATAGTAATAATGAAGAGTGGATCTGGCCAGAGGGTTGGGATAAAAAGCATCAATAATAAGATGGAATCAAACTAGTAATAAAATAATAATAATAATGAAGAGTGGATCTGGCCAGAGGGTTGGGATAAAAAGCATCAATAATAAGATTGAATGAAACTAGTAATAAAATAATAGTAATAATGAATGAGTCGATCTGGCCAGATGGTTGGGATAAAAAGCATCAATAATAAGATGGAATCAAACTAGTAATAAAATAATAGTAATAATGAAGAGTGGATCTGGCCAGAGAGTTGGGATAAAAAGCATCAATAATAAGATGGAAACAAACTAGTAATAAAATAATAGTAATAATGAAGAGTGGTTCTGGCCAGAGGGTTGGGATAAAACGAATCAAGAATAAGATGGAATCAAAATAGTAATAAAATAATAGTAATAATGAAGAGTAGATCTGGCCAGACGGTTGGGATAAAAAGCATGAATAATAAGATGGAACGAAACTAATAATAAAATAATAGTAATAATAAAGAGTGGATCTGGCCAGAGGGTTGGGATAAAAAGCATCAATAATAAGATTGAATGAAACTCGTAATAAAATAATAATAATAATGAAGAGTAGATTTGGCCAGAGGGTGGGGATAAAAAGCATCAATAATAAGATGGAAACAAACTAGTAATAAAATAATAGTAATAATGAAGAGTGGATCTGACCAGAGGGTTGGGATAAAAAGCATCAATAATAAGATGGAATCAAACTAGTAATAAAATAATAGTAATAATGAAGAGTGGATCTGGCCAGAGGGTTGGGATAAAAAGCATCAATAATAAGATGGAAACAAACCAGTAATGAAATAATAGTAATAATGAAGAGTGGATCTGACCAGAGGGTTAGGATAAAAAGCATCAATAATAAGATTGAATGAAACTAGTAATAAAATAATAGTAATAATGAAGAGTGGATCTGATCAAAGGGTTGGGATAAAAAGCATCAATAATAAGATTGAATGAAACTAGTAATAAAATAATAGTAATAATGAAGAGAAGATCTGGCCAGAGGGTTGGGATAAAAAGCATCAATAATAAGATGGAATCAAACTAGTAATAAAATAATACTAATAATAAAGAGTGGATCTGACCAAAAAGTTGGGATAAAAAGCTTCAATAATAAGATGGAACGAAACTAGTAATAAAATAATAGTAATAATGAAGAGTGGACCTGGCCAGAGGGTTGGGATAAAAAGCATCAATAATAAGATGGAAACAAACCAGTAATAAAATAATAGTAATAATGAAGAGTGGATCTGGCCAGAGGGTTGGGATAAAAAGCATGAATAATAAGATGGAATCAAACTAGTAATAAAATAATAGTAATAATGAAGAGTGGATCTGGCCAGAGGGTTGGGATAAAAAGCATCAATAATAAGATGGAATCAAACTAGTAATAAAATAATAATAATAATGAAGAGTGGATCTGGCCAGAGGGTTGGGATAAAAAGCATCAATAATAAGATGGAAACAAACCAGTAATAAAATAATAGTAATAATGAAGAGTGGATCTGACCAGAGGGTTAGGATAAAAAGCATCAATAATAAGATGGAATCAAACACGTAATAAAATAATAGTAATAATGAAGAGTGGATCTGACCAAAGGGTTGGGATAAAAAGCATCAATAATAAGATTGAATGAAACTAGTAATAAAATAATAGTAATAATGAATGAGTGGATCTGGCCAGATGGTTGGGATTAAAAAGCATCAATAATAAGATGGAATCAAACTAGTAATAAAATAATAGTAATAATGAAGAGTGGATCTGGCCAGAGAGTTGGGATAAAAAGCATCAATAATAAGATGGAAACAAACTAGTAATAAAATAATAGTAATAATGAAGAGTGGTTCTGGCCAGAGGGTTGGGATAAAACGAATCAAGAATAAGATGGAATCAAAATAGTAATAAAATAATAGTAATAATGAAGAGTGGATCTGGCCAGACGGTTGGGATAAAAAGCATGAATAATAAGATGGAACGAAACTAATAATAAAATAATAGTAATAATGAAGAGTGGATCTGGCCAGAGGGTTGGGATAAAAAGCATCAATAATAAGATTGAATGAAACTCGTAATAAAATAATAATAATAATGAAGAGTAGATTTGGCCAGAGGGTGGGGATAAAAAGCATCAATAATAAGATGGAAACAAACTAGTAATAAAATAATAATAATAATGAAGAGTAGATCTGGCCAGAGGGTTGGGATAAAAAGCATCAATAATAAGATGGAATCAAACTAGTAATAAAATAATAGTAATCATGAAGAGTGGATCTGGCCAGAGGGTTGGGATAAAAAGCATCAATAATAAGATGGAAACAAACCAGTAATGAAATAATAGTAATAATGAAGAGTGGATCTGACCAGAGGGTTAGGATAAAAAGCATCAATAATAAGATTGAATGAAACTAGTAATAAAATAATAGTAATAATGAAGAGTGGATCTGATCAAATGGTTGGGATAAAAAGCATCAATAATAAGATTGAATGAAACTAGTAATAAAATAATAGTAATAATGAAGAGTGGATCTGGCCAGAGGGTTGGGATAAAAAGCATCAATAATGAGATGGAATCAAACTAGTAATAAAATAATAGTAATAATAAAGAGTGGATCTGACCAAAAAGTTGGGATAAAAAGCTTCAATAATAAGATGGAACGAAACTAGTAATAAAATAATAGTAATAATGAAGAGTGGACCTGGCCAGAGGGTTGGGATAAAAAGCATCAATAATAAGATGGAAACAAACCAGTAATAAAATAATAGTAATAATGAAGAGTGGATCTGGCCAGAGGGTTGGGATAAAAAGCATGAATAATAAGATGGAATCAAACTAGTAATAAAATAATAGTAATAATGAAGAGTGGATCTGGCCAGAGGGTTGGGATAAAAAGCATCAATAATAAGATGGAATCAAACTAGTAATAAAATAATAATAATAATGAAGAGTGGATCTGGCCAGAGGGTTGGGATAAAAAGCATCAATAATAAGATGGAAACAAACCAGTAATAAAATAATAGTAATAATGAAGAGTGGATCTGACCAGAGGGTTAGGATAAAAAGCATCAATAATAAGATGGAATCAAACTAGTAATAAAATAATAGTAATAATGAAGAGTGGATCTGACCAAAGGGTTGGGATAAAAAGCATCAATAATAAGATTGAATGAAACTAGTAATAAAATAATAGTAATAATGAAGAGGAGATCTGGCCAGAGGGTTGGGATAAAAAGCATCAATAATAAGATGGAATCAAACTAGTAATAAAATAATAGTAATAATGAAGAGTGGATCTGACCAAAAAGTTGGGATAAAAAGCTTCAATAATAAGATGGAATCAAACTAGTAATAAAATAATAGTAATAATGAAGAGAGGATCTGGCCAGAGGGTTGGGATAAAACGAATCAAGAATAAGATGGAATCAAACTAGTAATAAAATAATAGTAATAATGAAGAGAGGATCTGGCCAAAAAGTTGGGATAAAAAGCATCAATAATAAGATGGAATCAAACTAGTAATAAAATAATAGTAATAATGAAGAGTGGATCTGACCAAAAAGTTGGGATAAAAAGCATCAATAATAAGATGGAATCAAACTAGTAATAAAATAATAGTAATAATGAAGAGAGGATCTGGCCAGAGGGTTGGGATAAAAAGCATGAATAATAAGATGGAAACAAACTAGTAATAAAATAATAGTAATAATGAAGAGTGGATCTGACCAAAGGGTTGGGATAAAACGAATCAATAATAAGATGGAAACAAACTAGTAATAAAATAATAGTAATAATGAAGAGTGGATCTGGCCAGAGGGTTGGGATAAAACGAATCAATAATAAGATGGAAACAAACTAGTAATAAAATAATAGTAATAATGAAGAGTGGATCTGGCCAGTGGGTTGGATAAAAAGCATCAATAATAAGATGGAAACAAACTAGTAATAAAATAATAGTAACAATGAAGAGTGGATCTGACCAAAGGGTTGGGATAAAACGAATCAATAATAAGATGGAAACAAACTAGTAATAAAATAATAGTAATAATGAAGAGTGGATCTGGCCAGAGGGTTGGGATAAAACGAATCAATAATAAGATGGAAACAAACTAGTAATAAAATAATAGTAATAATGAAGAGTGGATCTGGCCAGTGGGTTGGATAAAAAGCATCAATAATAAGATGGAAACAAACTAGTAATAAAATAATAGTAACAATGAAGAGTGGATCTGACCAAAGGGTTGGGTATAAAACGAATCAATAATAAGATGGAAACAAACTAGTAATAAAATAATAGTAATAATGAAGAGTGGATCTGGCCAGAGGGTTGGGATAAAACGAATCAATAATAAGATGGAAACAAACTAGTAATAAAATAATAGTAATAATGAAGAGTGGATCAGGCCAGAGGGTTGGGATAAAAAGCATCAATAGTAAGATGGAAAGAAACTAGTAATAAAATAATAGTAACAATGAAGAGTGCATCTGACCAAAGGGTTGGGATAAAAAGCATGAATAATAAGATGGAAACAAACCTGTAATAAAATAATAGTAATAATGAAGAGTGGATCTGGCCAGAGGGTTGGGATAAAAAGCATCAATAATAAGATGGAAACAAACTAGTTATAAAATAATAGTAATAATGAAGAGTGGTTCTGACCAAAGGGTTGGGATAAAAAGCATGAATAAGAAGATGGAAACAAACCAGTAATAAAATAATAGTAATAATGAAGAGTGGATCTGACCAGAGGGTTGGGATAAAAAGCATCAATAATAAGATGGAATGAACTAGTAATAAAATAATAGTAATAATGAAGAGTGGATCTGACCAGAGTGTTGGGAAAAAATGCATCAATAATAAGATGGCATGAACTAGTAATAAAATAATAGTAATTTTTTTTTAATCATCTCACCCCAAGCAAGGCATTCCACTGACACTATTGCGCATGGGGCTACAGAGCGGAAGGTAAAGAGAAGGAGTGGATAGACATAGGGAATGTCAGGAGAAAGGTGACAGATGAGTAAGGATAGCGAGGATGAGGGTCGGGCAGATGGGAAGAGTGCTTGATAGAATAGGAGCAGGTTAGTGTGTTAGGAGGTGTGTATTGACCTTACATTTAAACTCCTGGAGATTGTAGCCGTCGGGGAAGCAATCGTTTGGAAGAGAATTCCACAGTCGGGAAGTGCGAGGAAAGAATCTGTTGGAGTAGAAATTACGGCTGCATTTTATCGGTTTCACTGTAAAAGGGTGGGATCTAGTTGCTAATCTAGTATCTCGTGCAAATTCGTATTTAGGGGGCACCAGTGATCTAAGTTCATCGGAGCAGAAGCCGTGAAAGTATTTATAGAAGAGACACAAGGAAGCCACGTCTCGCCGGTGGGAGAGAGACTGCAGGCGGTCTGCCAAGTCGGTATCTATCACATTACAGACCCTAAATATTAATAATAAAGAGTGGAACTGACCAGAGGGTTGGGATAAAAGCATCAATAATAAGATGGAACGAAACTAGTAATAAAATAATAGTAATAATAAAGTGTGGATCTGGCCAGAGGGTTGGGATAAAAAGCATCAATAATAAGATGGAATGAAACTAGTAATAAAATAATAGTAATAATGAAGAGTGGATCTGGCCAGAGGGTTGGGATAAAACGAATCAATAATAAGATGGAAACAAACTAGTAATAAAATAATAGCAATAATGAAGAGTGGATCTGACCAAAGGGTTGGGATAAAAAGCATGAATAATAAGATGGAAAGAAACTAGTAATAAAATAATAGTAATAATGAAGAGTGGATCTGGCCAGAGGGTTGGGATAAAACGAATCAATAATAAGATGGAAACAAACTAGTAATAAAATAATAGTAATAAAGAAAAGTGGATCTGGCCTGAGGGTTGGGATAAAAAGCATGAATAATAAGATGGAAACAAACCAGTAATAAAATAATAGTAAAAATGAAGAGTGGATCTGGCCAGAGGGTTGGGATAAAAAGCATCAATAATAAGATGGAATCAAACACGTAATAAAATAATAGTAATAATGAAGAGTGGTTCTGGCCAGAGTGTTGGGATAAAACGAATCAATAATAAGATGGAATCAAACTAGTAATAAAATAATAGTAAGAAAGAAGAGTGGATCTGGCCAGAGGGTTGAGATAAAAAGCATCAATAATAAGATGGAATGAAACTAGTAATAAAATAATAGTAATAATAAAGAGTGGATCTGGCCAGAGGGTTGGGATAAAAAGCATCAATAATAAGATGGAATCAAACTAGTAATAAAATAATAGTAATAATAATGAGTGGATCTGACCAGAGGGTTGGGAAAAAATGCATCAATAATAAGATGGAATGAAACTAGTAATAAAATAATAGTAATTTTTTTTTTTTAATCATCTCACCCCAAGCAAGGCATTCCACTGCCACTATTGCGCATGGGGCTACATAGGGGAAGGTAAAGAGAAGGGAGTGGATAGACATAGGGAATGTCAGGAGAAAGATGACAGATGAGTCAGGATAGCGAGGATGAGGGTCGGGCAGATGGGAAGAGTGCTTGATAGAATGGGAGCAGGTTAGTGTGTTAGGAGGTGTGTATTGACCTTACATTTAAACTCCTGGAGATTGTAGCCGTCGGGGAAGCAATCGTTTGGAAGAGAATTCCACAGTCGGGAAGTGCGAGGAAAGAAACTGTTGGAGCAGAAGTTACGGCTGCATTTTATCGGTTTCACTGTAAAAGGGTGGGATCTAGTTGCTAATCTAGTATCTCGTGCAAATTAGTATTTAGGGGGCACCAGTGATCTAAGTTCATCGGAGCAGAAGCCGTGAAAGTATTTATAGAAGAGACACAAGGAAGCCACGTCTCGCCGGTGGGAGAGAGACTGCAGGCGGTCTGCCAAGTCGGTATCTATCACATTACAGACCCTAAATAGTAATAATAAAGAGTGGAACTGACCAGAGGGTTGGGATAAAAAGCATCAATAATATGATGGAACGAAACTAGTAATAAAATAATAGTAATAATAAAGAGTGGATCTGGCCAGAGGGTTGGGATAAAAAGCATCAATAATAAGATGGAATGAAACTAGTAATAAAATAATAGTAATAATGAAGAGTGGATCTGGCCAGAGGGTTGGCATAAAAAGCATCAATAATAAGATGGAATCAAACTAGTAATAAAATAATAATAATAATGAAGAGTGGATCTGGCCAGAGGGTTGGGATAAAAAGCATCAATAATCAGATGGAATCAAACTAGTAATAAAATAATAGTAATAATGAAGAGTGGATCTGACCAAAGGGTAGGGATAAAACGCATCAATAATAAGATGGAATCAAACTAGTAATAAAATAATAGTAATAATGAAGAGTGGATCTGGCCAGAGGGTTGGGATAAAAAGCATCAATAATAAGATGGAATCAAACTAGTAATAAAATAATAGTAATAATAATGAGTGGATCTGACCAGAGGGTTGGGAAAAAATGCATCAATAATAAGATGGAATGAAACTAGTAATAAAATAATAGTAATTTTTTTTTTTTAATCATCTCACCCCAAGCAAGGCATTCCACTGCCACTATTGCGCATGGGGCTACATAGGGGAAGGTAAAGAGAAGGAGTGGATAGACATAGGGAATGTCAGGAGAAAGATGACAGATGAGTAAGTATAGCGAGGATGAGGGTCGGGCAGATGGGAAGAGTGCTTGATAGAATGGGAGCAGGTTAGTGTGTTAGGAGGTGTGTATTGACCTTACATTTAAACTCCTGGAGATTGTAGCCGTCGGGGAAGCAATCGTTTGGAAGAGAATTCCACAGTCGGGAAGTGCGAGGAAAGAAACTGTTGGAGCAGAAGTTACGGCTGCATTTTATCGGTTTCACTGTAAAAGGGTGGGATCTAGTTGCTAATCTAGTATCTCGTGCAAATTAGTATTTAGGGGGCACCAGTGATCTAAGTTCATCGGAGCAGAAGCCGTGAAAGTATTTATAGAAGAGACACAAGGAAGCCACGTCTCGCCGGTGGGAGAGAGACTGCAGGCGGTCTGCCAAGTCGGTATCTATCACATTACAGACCCTAAATAGTAATAATAAAGAGTGGAACTGACCAGAGGGTTGGGATAAAAAGCATCAATAATAAGATGGAACGAAACTAGTAATAAAATAATAGTAATAATAAAGAGTGGATCTGGCCAGAGGGTTGGGATAAAAAGCATCAATAATAAGATGGAATGAAACTAGTAATAAAATAATAGTAATAATGAAGAGTGGATCTGGCCAGAGGGTTGGCATAAAAAGCATCAATAATAAGATGGAATCAAACTAGTAATAAAATAATAATAATAATGAAGAGTGGATCTGGCCAGAGGGTTGGGATAAAAAGCATCAATAATCAGATGGAATCAAACTAGTAATAAAATAATAGTAATAATGAAGAGTGGATCTGACCAAAGGGTAGGGATAAAAAGCATCAATAATAAGATGGAATCAAACTAGTAATAAAATAATAGTAATAATGAAGAGTGGATCTGGCCAGAGGGTTGGGATAAAAAGCATCAATAATAAGATGGAATCAAACTAGTAATAAAATAATAGTAATAATAATGAGTGGATCTGACCAGAGGGTTGGGAAAAAATGCATCAATAATAAGATGGAATGAAACTAGTAATAAAATAATAGTAATTTTTTTTTTTTAATCATCTCACCCCAAGCAAGGCATTCCACTGCCACTATTGCGCATGGGGCTACATAGGGGAAGGTAACGAGAAGGAGTGGATAGACATAGGGAATGTCAGGAGAAAGGTGACAGATGAGTAAGGATAGCGAGGATGAGGGTCGGGCAGATGGGAAGAGTGCTTGATAGAATAGGAGCAGGTTAGTGTGTTAGGAGGTGTGTATTGACCTTACATTTAAACTCCTGGAGATTGTAGCCGTCGGGGAAGCAATCGTTTGGAAGAGAATTCCACAGTCGGGAAGTGCGAGGAAAGAATCTGTTGGAGTAGAAATTACGGCTGCATTTTATCGGTTTCACTGTAAAAGGGTGGGATCTAGTTGCTAATCTAGTATCTCGTGCAAATTCGTATTTAGGGGGCACCAGTGATCTAAGTTCATCGGAGCAGAAGCCGTGAAAGTATTTATAGAAGAGACACAAGGAAGCCACGTCTCGCCGGTGGGAGAGAGACTGCAGGCGGTCTGCCAAGTCGGTATCTATCACATTACAGACCCTAAATATTAATAATAAAGAGTGGAACTGACCAGAGGGTTGGGATAAAAGCATCAATAATAAGATGGAACGAAACTAGTAATAAAATAATAGTAATAATAAAGAGTGGATCTGGCCAGAGGGTTGGGATAAAAAGCATCAATAATAAGATGGAATGAAACTAGTAATAAAATAATAGTAATAATGAAGAGTGGATCTGGCCAGAGGGTTGGGATAAAACGAATCAATAATAAGATGGAAACAAACTAGTAATAAAATAATAGCAATAATGAAGAGTGGATCTGACCAAAGGGTTGGGATAAAAAGCATGAATAATAAGATGGAAAGAAACTAGTAATAAAATAATAGTAATAATGAAGAGTGGATCTGGCCAGAGGGTTGGGATAAAACGAATCAATAATAAGATGGAAACAAACTAGTAATAAAATAATAGTAATAAAGAAAAGTGGATCTGGCCTGAGGGTTGGGATAAAAAGCATGAATAATAAGATGGAAACAAACCAGTAATAAAATAATAGTAAAAATGAAGAGTGGATCTGGCCAGAGGGTTGGGATAAAAAGCATCAATAATAAGATGGAATCAAACACGTAATAAAATAATAGTAATAATGAAGAGTGGTTCTGGCCAGAGTGTTGGGATAAAACGAATCAATAATAAGATGGAATCAAACTAGTAATAAAATAATAGTAAGAAAGAAGAGTGGATCTGGCCAGAGGGTTGAGATAAAAAGCATCAATAATAAGATGGAATGAAACTAGTAATAAAATAATAGTAATAATAAAGAGTGGATCTGGCCAGAGGGTTGGGATAAAAAGCATCAATAATAAGATGGAATCAAACTAGTAATAAAATAATAGTAATAATAATGAGTGGATCTGACCAGAGGGTTGGGAAAAAATGCATCAATAATAAGATGGAATGAAACTAGTAATAAAATAATAGTAATTTTTTTTTTTTAATCATCTCACCCCAAGCAAGGCATTCCACTGCCACTATTGCGCATGGGGCTACATAGGGGAAGGTAAAGAGAAGGAGTGGATAGACATAGGGAATGTCAGGAGAAAGATGACAGATGAGTCAGGATAGCGAGGATGAGGGTCGGGCAGATGGGAAGAGTGCTTGATAGAATGGGAGCAGGTTAGTGTGTTAGGAGGTGTGTATTGACCTTACATTTAAACTCCTGGAGATTGTAGCCGTCGGGGAAGCAATCGTTTGGAAGAGAATTCCACAGTCGGGAAGTGCGAGGAAAGAAACTGTTGGAGCAGAAGTTACGGCTGCATTTTATCGGTTTCACTGTAAAAGGGTGGGATCTAGTTGCTAATCTAGTATCTCGTGCAAATTAGTATTTAGGGGGCACCAGTGATCTAAGTTCATCGGAGCAGAAGCCGTGAAAGTATTTATAGAAGAGACACAAGGAAGCCACGTCTCGCCGGTGGGAGAGAGACTGCAGGCGGTCTGCCAAGTCGGTATCTATCACATTACAGACCCTAAATAGTAATAATAAAGAGTGGAACTGACCAGAGGGTTGGGATAAAAAGCATCAATAATATGATGGAACGAAACTAGTAATAAAATAATAGTAATAATAAAGAGTGGATCTGGCCAGAGGGTTGGGATAAAAAGCATCAATAATAAGATGGAATGAAACTAGTAATAAAATAATAGTAATAATGAAGAGTGGATCTGGCCAGAGGGTTGGCATAAAAAGCATCAATAATAAGATGGAATCAAACTAGTAATAAAATAATAATAATAATGAAGAGTGGATCTGGCCAGAGGGTTGGGATAAAAAGCATCAATAATCAGATGGAATCAAACTAGTAATAAAATAATAGTAATAATGAAGAGTGGATCTGACCAAAGGGTAGGGATAAAACGCATCAATAATAAGATGGAATCAAACTAGTAATAAAATAATAGTAATAATGAAGAGTGGATCTGGCCAGAGGGTTGGGATAAAAAGCATCAATAATAAGATGGAATCAAACTAGTAATAAAATAATAGTAATAATAATGAGTGGATCTGACCAGAGGGTTGGGAAAAAATGCATCAATAATAAGATGGAATGAAACTAGTAATAAAATAATAGTAATTTTTTTTTTTTAATCATCTCACCCCAAGCAAGGCATTCCACTGCCACTATTGCGCATGGGGCTACATAGGGGAAGGTAAAGAGAAGGAGTGGATAGACATAGGGAATGTCAGGAGAAAGATGACAGATGAGTAAGTATAGCGAGGATGAGGGTCGGGCAGATGGGAAGAGTGCTTGATAGAATGGGAGCAGGTTAGTGTGTTAGGAGGTGTGTATTGACCTTACATTTAAACTCCTGGAGATTGTAGCCGTCGGGGAAGCAATCGTTTGGAAGAGAATTCCACAGTCGGGAAGTGCGAGGAAAGAAACTGTTGGAGCAGAAGTTACGGCTGCATTTTATCGGTTTCACTGTAAAAGGGTGGGATCTAGTTGCTAATCTAGTATCTCGTGCAAATTAGTATTTAGGGGGCACCAGTGATCTAAGTTCATCGGAGCAGAAGCCGTGAAAGTATTTATAGAAGAGACACAAGGAAGCCACGTCTCGCCGGTGGGAGAGAGACTGCAGGCGGTCTGCCAAGTCGGTATCTATCACATTACAGACCCTAAATAGTAATAATAAAGAGTGGAACTGACCAGAGGGTTGGGATAAAAAGCATCAATAATAAGATGGAACGAAACTAGTAATAAAATAATAGTAATAATAAAGAGTGGATCTGGCCAGAGGGTTGGGATAAAAAGCATCAATAATAAGATGGAATGAAACTAGTAATAAAATAATAGTAATAATGAAGAGTGGATCTGGCCAGAGGGTTGGCATAAAAAGCATCAATAATAAGATGGAATCAAACTAGTAATAAAATAATAATAATAATGAAGAGTGGATCTGGCCAGAGGGTTGGGATAAAAAGCATCAATAATCAGATGGAATCAAACTAGTAATAAAATAATAGTAATAATGAAGAGTGGATCTGACCAAAGGGTAGGGATAAAAAGCATCAATAATAAGATGGAATCAAACTAGTAATAAAATAATAGTAATAATGAAGAGTGGATCTGGCCAGAGGGTTGGGATAAAAAGCATCAATAATAAGATGGAATCAAACTAGTAATAAAATAATAGTAATAATAATGAGTGGATCTGACCAGAGGGTTGGGAAAAAATGCATCAATAATAAGATGGAATGAAACTAGTAATAAAATAATAGTAATTTTTTTTTTTTAATCATCTCACCCCAAGCAAGGCATTCCACTGCCACTATTGCGCATGGGGCTACATAGGGGAAGGTAACGAGAAGGAGTGGATAGACATAGGGAATGTCAGGAGAAAGATGACAGATGAGTAAGTATAGCGAGGATGAGGGTCGGGCAGATGGGAAGAGTGCTTGATAGAATGGGAGCAGGTTAGTGTGTTAGGAGGTGTGTATTGACCTTACATTTAAACTCCTGGAGATTGTAGCCGTCGGGGAAGCAATCGTTTGGAAGAGAATTCCACAGTCGGGAAGTGCGAGGAAAGAAACTGTTGGAGCAGAAGTTACGGCTGCATTTTATCGGTTTCACTGAAAAAGGGTGGGATCTAGTTGCTAATCTAGTATCTCGTGCAAATTAGTATTTAGGGGGCACCAGTGATCTAAGTTCATCGGAGCAGAAGCCGTGAAAGTATTTATAGAAGAGACACAAGGAAGCCACGTCTCGCCGGTGGGAGAGAGACTGCAGGCGGTCTGCCAAGTCGGTATCTATCACATTACAGACCCTAAATAGTAATAATAAAGAGTGGAACTGACCAGAGGGTTGGGATAAAAAGCATCAATAATAAGATGGAACGAAACTAGTAATAAAATAATAGTAATAATAAAGAGTGGATCTGGCCAGAGGGTTGGGATAAAAAGCATCAATAATAAGATGGAATGAAACTAGTAATAAAATAATAGTAATAATGAAGAGTGGATCTGGCCAGAGGGTTGGCATAAAAAGCATCAATAATAAGATGGAATCAAACTAGTAATAAAATAATAATAATAATGAAGAGTGGATCTGGCCAGAGGGTTGGGATAAAAAGCATCAATAATCAGATGGAATCAAACTAGTAATAAAATAATAGTAATAATGAAGAGTGGATCTGACCAAAGGGTAGGGATAAAAAGCATCAATAATAAGATGGAATCAAACTAGTAATAAAATAATAGTAATAATGAAGAGTGGATCTGGCCAGAGGGTTGGGATAAAAAGCATCAATAATAAGATGGAATCAAACTAGTAATAAAATAATAGTAATAATAATGAGTGGATCTGACCAGAGGGTTGGGAAAAATGCATCAATAATAAGATGGAATGAAACTAGTAATAAAATAATAGTAATTTTTTTTTTTTAATCATCTCACCCCAAGCAAGGCATTCCACTGCCACTATTGCGCATGGGGCTACATAGGGGAAGGTAAAGAGAAGGAGTGGATAGACATAGGGAATGTCAGGAGAAAGGTGACAGATGAGTCAGGATAGCGAGGATGAGGGTCGGGCAGATGGGAAGAGTGCTTGATAGAATGGGAGCAGGTTAGTGTGTTAGGAGGTGTGTATTGACCTTACATTTAAACTCCTGGAGATTGTAGCCGTCGGGGAAGCAATCGTTTGGAAGAGAATTCCACAGTCGGGAAGTGCGAGGAAAGAAACTGTTGGAGTAGAAGTTACGGCTGCATTTTATCGGTTTCACTGTAAAAGGGTGGGATCTAGTTGCTAATCTAGTATCTCGTGCAAATTCGTATTTAGGGGGCACCAGTGATCTAAGTTCATCGGAGCAGAAGCCGTGAAAGTATTTATAGAAGAGACACGAGGAAGCCACGTCTCGCCGGTGGGAGAGAGACTGCAGGCGGTCTGCCAAGTCAGTATCTATCACATTACAGACCCTAAATAGTAATAATAAAGAGTGGAACTGACCAGAGGGTTAGGATAAAAAGCATGAATAATAAGATGGAACGAAACTAGTAATAAAATAATAGTAATAATAAAGAGTGGATCTGGCCAGAGGGTTGGGATAAAAAGCATGAATAATAAGATGGAATCAAACTAGTAATAAAATAATAATAATAATGAAGAGTGGATCTGGCCAGAGGGTTGGGATAAAAAGCATGAATAATAAGATGGAATCAAAATAGTAATAAAATAATAATAATAATGAAGTGTGGATCTGGCCAGAGGGTTGGGATAAAAAGCATGAATAATAAGATGGAATCAAACTAGTAATAAAATAATAATAATAATGAAGAGTGGATCTGGCCAGAGGGTTGGGATAAAAAGCATGAATAATAAGATGGAATCAAACTAGTAATAAAATAATAGTAATAATGAAGAGTGGATCTGGCCAGAGGGTTGGGATAAAAAGCATCAATAATAAGATGGAATCAAACTAGTAATAAAATAATAATAATAATGAAGAGTGGATCTGGCCAGAGGGTTGGGATAAAAAGCATGGATAATAAGACGGAATCAAACTAGTAATAAAATAATATCATTAATGAAGAGTGGATCTGGCCAGAGGGTTGGGATAAAAAGCATCAATAATAAGATGGAATGAAACTAGTAATAAAATAATATCAATAATGAAGAGTGGATCTGGCCAGAGGGTTGGGATAAAAAGCATCAATAATAAGATGGAATCAAACTAGTAATAAAATAATAGTAATAATGAAGAGTGGATGTGGCCAGAGGGTTGGGATAAAAAGCATCAATAATAAGATGGAATCAAACTAGTAATAAAATAATAGTAATAATGAAGAGTGGATCTGGCCAGAGGGTTGGGATAAAAAGCATCAATAATAAGATGGAATCAAACTAGTAATAAAATAATAGTAATAATGAAGAGTGGATCTGGTCAGAGGGTTGGGATAAAAAGCATCAATAATAAGATGGAATGAAACTAGTAATAAAATAATAGTAATAATGAAGAGTGGAACTGGTCAGAGGGTTGGGATAAAAAGCATCAATAATAAGATGGAATGAAACTAGTAATAAAATAATAGTAATAATGAAGAGTGGATCTGGCCAGAGGGTTGGGATAAAAAGCATCAATAATAAGATGGAATTAAACTAGTAATAAATAATAGTAATAATGAAGAGTGGATCTGGCCAGAGGGTTGGGATAAAAAGCATCAATAATAAGATGGAATCAAACTAGTAATAAAATAATAGTAATAATGAAGAGTGGATCTGGCCAGAGGTTTGGGATAAAAAGCATCAATAATAAGATGGAATCAAACTAGTAATAAAATAATAGTAATAATGAAGAGTGGATCTGGCCAGAGGTTTGGGATAAAAAGCATCAATAATAAGATGGAATCAAACTAGTAATAAAATAATAGTAATAATGAAGAGTGGATCTGACCAGAGGGTTGGGATAAAAAGCATCAATAATAAGATGGAATCAAACTAGTAATAAAATAATAGTAATAATGAAGAGTGGATCTGACCAGAGGGTTGGGATAAAAAGCATCAATAATAAGATGGAATCAAACTAGTAATAAAATAATAGTAATAATGAAGAGTGGATCTGGCCAGAGGTTTGGGATAAAAAGCATCAATAATAAGATGGAATCAAACTAGTAATAAAATAATAGTAATAATGAAGAGTGGATCTGACCAGAGGGTTGGGATTAAAAGCATGAATAATAAGATGGAATCAAACTAGTAATAAAATAATAGTAATAATGAAGAGTGGATCTGGCCAGAGGGTTGGGATAAAAAGCATCAATAATAAGATGGAATCAAACTAGTAATAAAATAATAGTAATAATGAAGAGTGGATCTGGCCAGAGGGTTGGGATAAAAAGCATCAATAATAAGATGGAATCAAACTAGTAATAAAATAATAGTAATAATGAAGAGTGGATCTGGCCAGAGGGTTGGGATAAAAAGCATCAATAATAAGATGGAATCAAACTAGTAATAAAATAATAGTAATAATGAAGAGTGGATCTGGCCAGAGGGTTGGGATAAAAATCATCAATAATAAGATGGAATCAAACTAGTAATAAAATAATAGTAATAATGAAGAGTGGATCTGGCCAGGAGAGGGTTGAGATAAAAAGCATCAATAATAAGATGGAATGAAACTAGTAATAAAATAAAAGTAATAATGAAGAGTGGATCTGACCAGATGGTTGGGATTAAAAGCATCAATAATAAGATGGAATGAAACTAGTAATAAAATAATAGTAATAATGAAGAGTGGATCTGGCCAGAGGGTTGGGATAAAAAGCATCAATAATAAGATGGAATTAAACTAGTAATAAATAATAGTAATAATGAAGAGTGGATCTGGCCAGAGGTTTGGGATAAAAAGCATCAATAATAAGATGGAATCAAACTGGTTAGAAAATCATGCTAATAATGGAGAGTTTATCTCGCTCAATAAGTTATGGTAACCAAACTATTACTATGATGCTGATAATAATTGAACAATTTACCTTTAGTCTTAGGATAGGAACCTCTAAATTTTTTGATCTATACATATATTTATATCGTGTATTTTACCTCGTTTCCGTGTATATTCCCTATATACTTGATATGTGGTCGCAGCGTTATGTGCCTGTCGACTGGAGATGAAATGGTCAGCACCAGTAGAGGATGACCTGTTAAAAAGACAGAAAATATTGCAGTGAAAATAAACACGAGAAACCATTTAGAAAATTTTTTACTTCACTCGTCATTAGTTCCCATATACTGATCATATAATATTCTAATATTTAGAAAATACAAGGAGTATATATATATATATATATATATATATATATATATATATATATATATATATATCAGTTAAAATCATTTCTTAACTTTAGGTAATATTTCTAAATATATTTATATTTATTTTGATTGTTTAATTGCTTAATTTTTGGTCATAATAAAATTAGACTCGTGCACATTTGTATTAAAAATGTTCAATACAATTATATTGTAGAACTTTTGAATCTTTTCCATTTGTAAATGAGTTATTACGCGACCTAGTTTTCTACCATTAGTGATGTCTTCAAGCGATTTTCAATAACTGATTTTAATTTACCGTTTACTGTTTTTTTTTGTTTTCTTTTTAAGAACGCTCACCTAACAGTGATTTTATCAATGCTCCGTGCCAGGGAATTTTTGAACGGGTAATTTTTAAAATTACAAGAAATTATAAGTAATTATAATATATATATTATATATATATATGTGTGTGTGTGTGTGTGTGTGTGTGTGTATTATACAAAATATTTACGAATTCTACATTTGTTGAATATCTATTTCAGCGAAAAAATTCTTGGTTCTTCAGCGAGCTCTCCACTTGGATCACTTTTAATATGAATAAAGTTAATATCACTAGGATCTGATTTTTCGGATTTTACCTATGTGCTCATCCTTTTTTGGATCACACACACAGGTACACACACACACACACACACACACACACACACACACACACACACACACACACATATATATATATATATATACATAAATACATAATTATAATAATTATATAATAGTGGCCGTTCACTTTTATTCAAGGATACACGTTTATCCCATTGCAAACGTCAGGTCAGGTACGTTCAACATTCACTATGCTGAGCGAACCTTAGTTTCATATATATATATATATATATATATATATATGTGTGTGTGTGTGTGTGTGTGTGTGTGTGTGTGTGTGTGTGTGTGTGTGACCCTTGGTTTCACGCGCTTGTGATTGTCGGACAAACTGATTAAGTTTAAAAAGAAATTGTCTATATGTAGGGTTGCGTACATGCATATATATATATATATATATATATATATATATATATATATATATATATATATGTGTGTGTGTGTGTGTGTATACTTATATATATGTGTATATATATATAGTATATCGAGGCAGCAGATAATTTTCTAAACACATATTGTTAAATATAACAGACAATGAATATCTATTATGTTTAATAATGAGCAGTTCTAAACATCGGATTTTGGATTTAATTTCAGGTGAAAATAAAGACAAAAATTCTCCAACATTTGGATAACTTTTTATTAAGTTGGTTCTAAGCTTTCGGCTCGCACTAGCCATCTTCAGAGAAGTCACAGTTATCGTTGCTTAGCAAAGCTTTATGTCAACACAAGTTAAAATCGTCGCTGAAGGTGGATGATTTTATGTTAATGTCCCTGTCACCTTTTTGAAGGTGGCTCATGTAAGCCGAAAGCTTAGAACCAACTTAATAAAAAATTATCCAAATTTTGGAGAATTTTGGCTTTATTTTCACCTGAAATTAAAGCCAAAATAAGATGCTTAGAACTGCTAATGAATAAACATAATAGATATTCATTGTTTGTTATATTTAACAGTATATGTTTAGAATTATATATATACATACATACATATATATATATATATATATATATATATATATAAGAGATTAATATGTTTGAGATTAGCTGAATTAGTAATATCCTCCAGTTGGTCCTAGGTAGTTATATCTTTTAGTTTTTTGTAGAATTATCAACAACATGAAAATATACTAGGAAAATTATTAAATACTAACAAGTTGTTTCTCAAGCATTTATTTATCTCACATTGTCGGAATTTAGTTTCCAATTCCCTTAATATATACATATATATATTCATGTAAAGACGGAAGCTGATGATGGTTTTCCTGAAATAGGCCCATACTTCCAATTTACTATGAAATAACGTGTCTGCCTTAATTTGTATTATATATATATAATGATTTGTACCCACAAAAACCATAAATAACTTTAAAAAGAATAGACTTCATAATTATCCCAAAACCCGAGGAACCTTTCGGCCAACACTTATCAAGGGCTTCGTTGGCTTAATTGTAAAGGGTCATGAAAAAGGACAAAACCAAAAGGGATTACTCACAATAATGGGAGAAGATAGAACTTCTATTATGACGTCTATTCTTTTAAAATATATATATATATATATATATATATATATATATATATATATATATACTTTATATATATATATATACTTTATATATTAAAATATATAATATATAATACATCAATGAAATGTACATAAAATATACATAATTAAAAGATATAAAAGTAAAAACGATAATTAAATATATATAATATAGACAGATAATACTTTTACAAAATGCACAATACATACAGATATATAATATACACATAAAAAGTATAATACACACATAAAATACATAATAGATATGTGTTAGGGCGCTCTCCACCTTTGTTCTAATAATGGACTATTCCTATCACTACATAAAGTGGTAGTGGAAAGACCTCAGGCTTTGCGTTCAGTGTTGACTGCTCAGTGTTCTGGTTGACTGTTCAGCACGATACCAAGTCAGTCGAGTATTTCCGGTAGCGAACCGGAAGTGTGCTACACATAGATTTTACGTCTGACTACTATACGTGTTACTAAACCCTTGTTCCTGTACTCTACTAATAACGCTGTTGTACATACCTTTTCCCGGTAATATATTTCATTTACTTTATTTCCGTTGTTTGTGATTATTTATTCAACTATTTCTGTTAGACACAACATAACAATATTTAAAATACGCATATATAATATATAAAAAAATGCACAATACATATAAAAATTACGCACATATAATATAAATAAGCAATGCACATACATACATACATATATATATATATATATATATATATATATATATATATATATATACATATAAAATAAATACAAATATATAATTATAATTTACACAATGTAAAGTACATATATAAAAAAATTAAAGACAGACGAACAAATAATAAATGTATAAATAATTGATGGATATATATAGATTGCATTATATATATATATATATATATATATATATTATATATATATTTATTATATATATATATATATATATATATATATATATATATATTATATATAGCTTGTTATATATATCTAAACTTATTTATAAATGGAACTTTGTCTGTGTGTGTCTGTGTGTGTGTATGTGTCCGTTACCTATAAACTCCTAAACGGCTGAACTGATTTTCTTGAAAATTTACACAGTTGTACTATAAGCAACTGTGAGTGCTCTTAGCTAAGTTTTGTGTCGAGGTACTTTCGATAAATATCGAAAATCGATAATCGAAAAAATCGGGTTATAGAAGAAGTGGTCTGATTTTAATCAAATTTGATACACTCATAGACAAAGACATAAGAAACGATATTCAGAAGTTTCAAGGTTGCAGTTCCTACAATAGTTCAGAAAATCGATTATATATATATATATATATATATATATATATATATATATAAAAGGCAAGATGTTTGTGTTTGTGTCTGTTTATCTGTCTGTGTGTCCTTTATACAAACCACAATTTTTATCCGATTCTCACCAAACTTCACACAAATATTCTTTAGGCTGAGTCTGAGCTCCAGGGCCATGGATTAGTTTTAAAGCTTTCATTACACCCGAGCAACGCCGGGCTATACCACAAAGATGATTTTAGCAACAATCCATCAGACAGACTAATTAATCCTTCAAAATCAGGAGTAGGCAAAATAAGCCATCAAATATTAAAACAAATATTTGCGACTTGTTAAGAACAGCCACTCAAGAAAGCCAGTGGAAAAACACTAGTGATTGTATTTCCATGGTTCCAAAAAACTAACTCCACATTCATCAAATATGATATAAAAAACTTTTACTTATCAATATCTGAGAAAGGCTTACTGGAAGCATTTAATTTTGCTAGAATGTACATAAAAATACCATCAGAGCATATTGACATAATATTCCATTGCCGAAAATCTATAATTTTCTACAAAGGTATAGCATGGACCAAGAAATCCAACAACGGAGCATTCGATGTACCACAAGGATTGTATGATGGAGCAGAAATCTCAGAATTGATGGGAATATACATTTTAAACAAATTAAACAAAATAATTCATATTGACAACCACGGATTATATAGAGATGACGGATTACCACCAGACAAAAAAAGAAGAATGAATGATAAAAAAAGGAAACTTCTTTTTAAATTATTAAAAAAAATAGATTTTGATATTACAGTGGACACAAATAATAAAGTGGTACAATATTTAGATGCAGAACTTAATTTAGAAACTGGAAATGTCTCGCCATACATGAAAACAAACACTAAGTCATCATAAATAAATACAAAGTCCAATCATCCAAATAATATAATTAAACACATTTACAGAGGCATAGAACACAGACTATCTAATAATTCGTCAAACAAACCAATACTTAATGAAAAGAAAAATATATATGAAGATGCACTAAGAAATTCTGGCCATAAAAACATTTTACAATATAATTCTCAACCAAACAGACAAATCGAAAACAACAATAGAAAACGAAACATTATCTGGTTCAACCCACCATTTAATTTAGAAGTAAAGACCAAAATAGGACAAATATGTTTTTAAACTAATAGATAAGCACTTTCCAATAGAATCAAAACTAAACAAAATTTTCAGCAGGAACACAATCAAACTAACTTATAGTTGCCCTAATAATTTAGATAGTTTAATAAAAAACAAAACGCCAGAAACTTAAATAGCATCATACAAAACAAAACTACTAACAAAGAATGCAACTGCAAGGACAAAAATAGATGTCCCCTTCAAGGTTTCTGAAACACAAAAGAAATAATTTATAAAGCAGAGGTACATAACCCAGATGGCCAAAACAAAATATATTTGGGCTCAACCAAAGACACCTTTAAGACCGGGGGGTTAATCACAGATCTACATTTAAAATAGAAAAATTAAAAAACAATACAAAATTGGAATTTGAAATCAAAATATGGAAAAGATCCAGACATAACGTGGAGTATTGTAAAAACAGCCAAGCCTTACAACGGTGGACAAATATATAGACTGTACCAAGAAGAAAAATTAGAAATTATGATATTCCCAAATAAAGATGTATTGTTAAATGAAAGAACAGAAATTATGATTAAATGCATCTACACTAAGAAATACCTCTTAGGTTCATATAACCATGGATGGAAACGTCATAATTCGTTTTAATTTAAACAATGCGTGTTCATAAATTCCCTGCCACGTGAACGTTCAAATAAAACACCGTCGCAAGAACGTTCTTAAAAAGAAAAACGGTAAAAGGAAAAATCAGTTATTAAAAATCACCTGAAGACACCACTCATGGTAGAAACCAAGGTAGCGAAATAACTCATTTCAAAATTATATATATATATATATATATATTAGAATCCTATTGCCCCAAGCAAGGCATTTTCCTGCCACGCTTTTGTAGGGGGTTTACATAGAAGGAAAGTCATGAGAAGGAGTGAGAGATTATAGGAGGTGTCAGGAAGTGGGTAAGAGAAGGATGCGAATACTGATGAAAGTGGAGTGGACGGAGAAAGGAGCATGAGAGAGGGGATGCAGGTTAGTGAGATAGGAGATGACTATTGACTTTACATTTAAATTCTTTGAGATTGTAGCTGTCGGGAAAGCAAGTATACAGAAGGGAATTCCACAGCCGGGAAGTGCGAGAAAATAAGCTCATAGAGTAAAATTTACGTTTACATTTTATTAGTTTAACAGTAAAAGGGTAGGACCTAGTTGCTAATTTTGTGGCTCGAGTAAATACATATACAGGGAGCACCATTGAGCTAAGTTCATCGGAGCAGAAGTCGTGAAAGTATTTGTAGAAGAGTCACATTGCGTCGGTGAGAAAGTGACTGTTTCTGAGCTGCCAAGTTGGAATCGATCACATTACAGATTCTCCGCTGGTTTTTGTCAAAGACGCCTAGGTGGCTAGCAGGAGTACCCGACCAGATATGGCAGCAGTATTCACTGCACGGGTGGATGATAGAGTTATATATATATGCAGAATTGTTTCAGACGGGAAAAAACTTCCTGGCCCTACACAGAGAAACGACTTTCTTAGCAGCAGATTTAGCTATTGATTCTATATATTCATTCCACTTGAGGTCGGCTGTGAGAGTCAACCCGAGAAAGTGCAGTGTTTTGCTTTCAGAAAGACTAGCCTGATTCATGATAATGGGGGGGGGGGTATAAGCGATTGTCTCTGATGGTTAACAGATAGCAGCTTCATTTTGGAAGCATTAAAATTCATGAGCCATTTCTTACCCTAGTCCGCCACTGATTGGAGGTCATTTTCAAGCTCGGCAATGAGGTTTGCTTTGTCAGCTTCGGCACATCTTTGATTGAGGTGAGAATAAACTATATATATATATATATATATATATATATATATATAGATATGAACAGACTGACATAGATAGATAGATAGATAGATAGATAGATAGATAGATAGATAGATAGATAGATAGATAAACTGAGATGGATAATTAGATACAAACATAGATACAACAATATTCATAAATATATATATTTATATATATGTGCAAGCACATATGTATGCACGCACGCACTGATGAATATAAACATATAAACTGGTTGGGATATATATATATATTGCAGACATAAACGCATAAAACACTCCTTTGAATAAAATACGTATATAACACATATACATAGATAAAAATATGTATACAAAATAAAGATATATAAATAAAGGTATAAGTGTTGCTAAAGTTTATGTCTCTAAAAATTTTAAATTGGGCGTGCTAGAATATTAATGGTAATTGGATTTAGTAATGCTTAAATAGAAACATAAAAAAATCAGGTAGATAGAACATAAAAATCATGAAAAAGTGGAGGAGTTATAAAATTTAGTCAGCATCTAAGTTTTTAAGTAAAAATTAATTTCTATGTCTGCATGTAATTCACTGCTTCTGTTCAATAATTTAGGGTTATTTAAGTGTTTTAGGCGTTATAATTTTTTATAAACTAGATTTTTTAGGTGTTTTAGCATTATAGCTTTATTTTTAGTATTATAAGGTTTTATATCATTATATTTAGTAACATAAGGTTTTATATTATTACATTTAGTATCATATGGTTTTATATTATTATATTTAGTAATATAAGGTTTTATATTATTATATTTAGTATTAAAAGGTTTTATATTATTATATTTAGTATTAAAAGGTTTAAAATTATTATATTTAGTAATATAAGGTTTTATATTATTACATTTAGTATCATATGGTTTTATATTATTATATTTAGTAATATAAGGTTTTATATTATTACATTTAGTATCATATGGTTTTATATCATTATATTTAGTAATATAAGGTTTTATATTATTACATTTAGTATCATATGGTTTTATATTATTATATTTAGTAATATAATGTTTTATATTATTATATTTAATATTAAAAGGTTTAAAATTATTATATTTAGTAATATAAGGTTTTATATTATTATATTTATTATTATTATAAGTTTTATTTTAGATATTTTATTATTAAAAGTTTTTTAACGACCTTCTTTCTAAAATCTGCGCATATTTCATTTTCCCTATTCTCTTACCCTAAGCATTTTAATAATTCATATTTAAAAAAACGAAAATCTAAACAAATTAGTTGTGCCTCTTGCACTTGAGTTTAATTATAACGAACCCTAACTTATAAATCTCTCCTGGTTCTATTAGTTAGGTGACGGATGTTGATCATGTGGGCCAAATATTCATTTGATATCATAGTATCCTGTGGTGAAATATATCTATTAGAAGAAATTACAACGTTATAACTTTTTTTAATTTTGAAAATTGCGCGTTCAGAAAATTCCCCGTCACGTGAATGTTCAAGGAAAATCTCCTTTACGCGAGCATTCTTAAAAAAAGCGGTAAAATCAATTATTGCAAGTTGCCTAAAGACATGACATGGTAGATACCTAGGTCGCGTAATAACTCGTTTACAAGTGAAGAATATATATATATATATATATATATATATATATATATATATATATAAACGCTACCGACCATAATTATAAGGCCACCCTAGTGTTTAAAAAAAAATGATGTATTTCATTCTATTCTTTAGTATTTATTGCCAAGTGAATAATTGTAAATGAAAATAGAATGGTTCTTTTGTTAACACTGCGCAATAACATGTGCATCAAATGAATTTATAAATATTTAATAATTACCTATATTGCAGTTTCATCAATGAAAGAATGAAGAAAATTTAGGGTGATTTGGACGAGTTCATCTTTGCTTCCGTGACTTGTAAAATTTTGCAAAGTAATAATAACAAAAGGACCATTCTATTTTTATTTAGCAAGAAATACTAAAAATAGTATGAAATACAGTTTTCTTTTTTTTTAAACTGGGGTGGCCTAATAATTATGGCCGGTAGTGTGTGTGTGTGTGTGTGTGTGTGTGTGTGTGTGTGTGTGTGTGTGTGTGTGTGTGTGTGTGTGTGATGGAAGAACAGTGAAGTAATGGATAGTGGCTCGGATTGAGGAATTCGGAGAACCAGTGGAGTTCATTGCAAAGAGCAAGTTATTATTCAATCTCTTCCCCGCCAGCTATGGATAAATAGTATGACAAACTAAATATCGTCCTGATGTCGTACGGACCGCAGACCTTTCGGATAATTCGCGTCCAAATAATGTATATAAATGATAACCTCTTATTTTATAAATTCTGCTAGAAAATAGCTTTTCTCGTGTTCAGTGTTTTATTGTCTTTCTTTTCATTGTTTGAAATAATTCCAAACACGACAAATTTTCTCTAAGGTCTGAAAATTTTTTTTTTTTGGATAAGAAAACTCATTGAGAAACAATAAGAGGTAGAATAAATGGAAAATAGAATAATTACATTAATCATGAAACAGGAATTTAGAAACTAGATTGCAAAATATGTCTGTTGAAAGACGAGTTGGTTGTTTGCTTGGTTGGTTTTGCTTAGCGACGCATAGTAACTCGCCTGAGTTGCTTGATGTTGAAGTCTAAATATGAAAATTCCAAGTTTATAATTAATTCAAGAAAATAACATTATTTCATGATTAAAGCATAATGACGAAACTCCAGTTGTTTTGTTTACCAAATAATTAAACGAGAAATTAAAATTAAATTAGAAATTAAAAATAAATTAAAACAATGTCTATATTTCTGAGAAGAGGTAGTATTTACAGTATTTACACTATTCGGACTATTGTCCTCATCTTTGTTGCCATTTGTACGATGTTTAATAATAGATCATTCTATTTGTCTATATTTCTGAGATGAGGTAGTATTTACAGTATTTCCATTATTCGGACGATTGTCCTCATCTTTATTGATATTTGTACGATGTTTAATAATAGATCATTCTATTTGTCTATATTTCTGAGATGAGGTAGTATTTACAGTATTTACATTATTCGGACTATTGTCCTCATCTTTGTTGCCATTTGTACGACGTTTAATAATAGATCATTCTATTTGTCTATATTTCTGAGATGAGGTAGTATTTACGGTATTTACATTATTCGGACTATTGTCCTCATCTTTGTTGCTATTTGTACGACGTTTAATAATAGATCATTCTATTTGTCTATATTTTTGAGATGAGGTAGTATTTACAGTATTTACATTATTCGGACTATTGTCCCCATCTTTGTTGCCAGTTGTACGACGTTTCGGCCGTTGTACTCTCCGGCTTTCTTCAGGTGCTAGGAATTTCGAACCAAACCCTTTATTACAATCAACGGGTATATCATTCTCATTCCTTGCGTAGTAATCCTTCGATTAGAATTCATGAATTATCTCGCTCTAACCCTGCAAATTACTTGTTCACCTCCTTAAGGACACATGGCCCAGTGGATATAGACTTTGGTTAGTTCCTGTGACTTGACCCAAAGAGTTGTGAGTTCAATACCAGGCTAAAACAGTGGTGAACAAATAACTTGCAGAGTTAGAGGAATGAGAATGAACCCTAACCGGTGCTATCAACCAAGTTTAAGGTAGATCTGAAAACAACCGCCATTAAGAGGTGGTTTAAGTTTCTTCAAAAGCTCCAGTCTCCCGATATATGTCTAGAGGTCTACCACTAGAGGTCTGCATCTCTTTGTTTACAACTAGAGGTCTACGATTATTGGTCGACGTCTATTGACTACGCCTACGTCTCGGGATACTGCATACGACGAGTACCGTCCATTACGTCTACGTACTAGATTGTGTTACCCGGTTACATTTACCAAAACCGCTTAACTACCTCGAATCAGATATAAGTCTCTTTCCGGAATATATAAAAAACAAAATAGAACTTTCACAAAACAATGCACTCAATGACGCAGTCGCTAATTGTAATAGGTTTTAATATAAATCTAACTTAAAGAAATTTTCTTTATAGTCATATCACCCCAAGCAAGGCAATTCACTGCTACTGATTTGCGGGGGTTACATAAGAGGAAGTTATAAGAAAGAGTGACAGGTAATAAAGGGTGTCAGGAAATGGGTAAGAGAAGGATGAGAATACTGATGAGAGTGGAGTGGACGGAGAAAGAAGCATGAGAGAGAAGATACAGGATAGTGAGATAGGAGATGACTATTGGCTTTACATTTAAATTCTTGGGGATTGTAGCTGTCGGGGAAGCATGTAAACGGAAAGGAATTCCACGGGCGAGAAATGCGAGAAAAGAAGACACTGGAGTAGAGTTTGCGTTTACAATTTATTGGTTTCACAGTAAAAGGGTGAGACCTAATTGCTAATCTTTTTACTCGAGTAAATTCATATATAAGGGGCAGCAGTGAGCTAAGTTCATCGGAGCAGAAACCGTGAAAGTATATGTAAAAGAGACACAAGGAAGCCACATTGCTCCGGTGAGAAAGTGACTGTATCTGAGCTGCCAAGTCGGGTTCGATCACATTACAGATTATCCGTTGGATTTTGTCAAAGACATGTAGGTGGATAGCAGGAGCACCCGACCAGATTTGGCAGCAGTATTCAATTCACGGGTGGATTGCAGATTTATATATGTGCAGGATTGTTTCAGACTGGAAAGCTTCCTACCCCTACACAGAAAATGGAATTTTAATTAAAAGAGAAAGTAAGGTATTAAGGCGAAAAATGTATTGAAAGTGAAACCAAATTTGAATTTTCGTTAACTTTACGTCCAGGATTTTAGGGCATCTCTGCTTTCCTTACAAAACTACTTTTGTTACAGGGTTCAACAATTAAAAGGAACGTTGAAGGCTAAAAGAAAAGCTATTAAAAGCCGAACGAGGCGCGGCTAAGTTAACATTTCGATGCATCAGCAATCAATATTTGAATTTAATGGACGAGTATCTTTGCATTTTTAACTTTTCGATTAAAGTGTAAACGGTGTTTTGTTTATTTTTACCTTCAACATTTTCCCCTTTTTATACAGGGTGTCCATAATGTCCGTGTGCATTTTAAAAAGATTATAAATTTATTTGTATTTGTGATAGAAATTATCTGCAAAAAATGTTATAAAGTTTTATGTACCCAGTTTTAAGTATAGTTATTGAATAATTATTTACCACAAAATTTACAATAACTTTTAGATAAGTAAACAGATGGATCGGAAGAGGTGGACCATTTTATTGGACTCCATGTTCATCAGATTTGACTCTATTAGATTTTTTTTTATGTGAAAACAATTGTGTATGCCACCAAACCTAGTTCATTAGAAGATTTGAAAGCTAAAATAACTAATGTGATTTCAAGATTTACTGTAAATCAGTTGGCAAATGTTTTCCGTGAACTGCAAAGTCGTATTTCCCTTTGTATTGCTAATGATGGAGGACATGTGGGAACTTCGATAAAATTTTAATAAAATCTTAAAAAATATAGATTTACTTCTTTCTAATTCTTTTTACAAATTATTTCTATCGCAAAATATCAATAAAGTTTTAATTTTTTTAAAGTGCACACGAACTCTATGGACACCCTGTATATAAAACTGGCTTCGACAATAAAAGCATTATTTTCTAAAAAAAAAAAAATACTTCCTTCTTGGAACGAAAGACGTCAGTCAGATGTTTTTCCAGTTTATCATTACCACACACACACACACACACACACACACACACACACACACACACACACACAGAGATAATTATATAACACACATATACATATACGCATATATATATATATATATATATAAACATATGTGCATATATATGTGTGTATGTGCCTATAAATACACACAAATTCTCACACACACGCGTATAGATAATTATATAACACATATATATACGCCTATATATATAAATATATGCATATATCTGTGTATGCATATAAATATATGTGTGTGTATATATAAAGATATGTGTATATATATATGTGTGTGTGTGTGTGTGCGTGTGTGTGTGTCTGTGTGTGTGTCTATATATATACGCACAAAAATAGACAGATGGGAGACTAAAGAAACAAAAAACAAAAAAAAAATACGGAGGCCCAGATAAAATTCAAACCAAACATCTTAAAATAATCGAAACAGGACAATTCGTGACATTTAAAAAGAAAGTCGAACGGTAAACATAAATCGATAATTAAGTCAATTACCTCGAATATCAAATCAAAAATAATAATGCGAGGCAATAATGGACTTCAGAATGAAAACAGAAAATATAAAATGTATTATCTATGCCCAGTGATAACAAGAAAATCATAATAACGTCGAGATAAAATAGACGCAGACAATTAATAACGAAAGTATCAATTTAGCACTAGACTGAGTAGGAACAGACGTTCACTAAGAACTGTGCAAATTAGTTAGTTTTATTGGTGCATCGTCTACCAGCCAGGAACATACAGAGAAAATAAACTAATACGATTCTGTTGTTTTTTTTTTTAATTTATGGATGTAGATGTTAGTGGCCAAGGACGCATTTCAAAAGCTAAGCAGAGTAATGAGAGACAGGAAAATGTCATTGAAAACAAAGAAAATTTTGCTGGATTGCTATGTGGTTTCTCTCTTTCTCTGTAGCAGCGAATGTTGGACGATCTCTTCAAGGAGGACGAAGATCCTCGAGGCAGCTGAAATATGGTTCTACAGAAGGATGACGAGGATACCATTGGCCTAGCACGTGAGCAACAATGAGGAGTTAGAGAGGAAGCAAGCGAGGAGAAAACTCATACCTAACACCAGGAAGAGTCAGCCGAGGTTCCTGGGACATGTAACGAGGAAGGAGGACCTGGAGAATCTAATACTCAGGACGGATAAAGCTAAAGAGAGACAATGGAAAGCTGCGCTAGATCTACTTGATAGCCCTGAGCAAATGGATAGCGAATTGGGGTTTGGGAGAGATACCAAGAGAAAAAATATTAAGGGCGACAAGGGACAAGGGCAAGTAGAAGTTCATGATGGCCTAAGTCCTGAAGGAATAAGGCGCAAGAAGAAGAAGAAGAAGAAGATGTCACGGTAGGGCAGAGCAACTTGTTTATTTGGAATAACAAATAAAACAAAAGTAATGCAGATATATTTGTAATTCTTTAAACAGCATCCATTACAACATTTAAATTTTATGTTTTACAAGCTTTAAAGATGACATCAGTCAGATGACGTCCATTCTGCTCAATAAACTGGCTTAATCGTTATCTGAAGTTTCGGCGCCAAATTCAAATCATCAGTGGCTCTGTCCCACACTAAAATGTAATCAATAAGGGTAGGAAATGTTAGCAATGTTTACTCATCTCCGAGCAGCTTTTTTAATCCACATTTTTTCCAGTGAGTTTTATATTCCCCACAGTCAAAGTAGGTTGGGCATCATGCTTCAATCCCTTGGAGAATTTCTACCTCGATTGCTGATTCTTGATACATTATTTCATCTTTTTTTTTTTTGCTTTTCTTTCCTAGATTGTTTGTCTCTTCGTCAGAATGCCGGAGGAAAACACTTCTTTTGGATGACGTTATTCGTCTAATAATCAGGGGTCCGAAACAGAGACCGATGCATAATATCGGACCTACTGTATTGCCATTTTGTGAATGGGATCTGGACAGAGCAGTAGTTTCTGTTGGGGGCTATCGATGCCTTCAGGAAGTCACAGCTATGATTTCTGGGGACTAATTCACGTGAGTTTTTACATAACAATTAGAGGGTTGCTGCCTCACTAAACTGCTACCTCGGTAATCCTATATATATTTATAATACATTCTTACAACAACCTCATTCAGTAACCCCCCAAATTTGAGTGGTTATTGGCTTTGTATTTGGTGAACAACAGTATAAGGAATTATCGATCGATGTACGTGAAAAGGCCAGTCTACTGAAAAATTGTTTACGCACTTCAGGAAAGGAAAAAAAAAATTATAGTTTTATCAAATTGCAGTAACACTATTTATTGTAGTACGATATTTTCTCGACAGATGGTATTACTCTCATAGTTGTACCATAAACATGTCCTAAAGGATCCTGGGAATCGAAGAGAACCGACGACATTGGTGGTTTTTAGATAGGAAATTGAAAATGATCTGCAACATTCCCACTGGACACTTTAGCCAAACAGTAGGTCACCGTACTAATAAATGTCTGGAAGCTAAAGGCCACCATTTTGAGTATCTGTTGCGATTATAGAGTCTAAGAGTAACTTGCATTAATCTCGTGATGCCTGAATAAATTTAGTATTAAAATATATCTACAAATAATTTTTTTCCTGAAGCGTGTACTAGACGTGCGTTGTGGTTCATTGGATCGGCTCGGAACGAGAAATTGGAGAGACGAGTTCGAATTTCAGTTGAATTCATTGCATTCACTTAACGCACAAATACCATTAAGAAAAACATTATAATCTATTTCTTCTCCCTCCAGCTATGGGTTAAATAGCAAAACAGATTGCGTTCTGTATCCTTGGTTGGCAGCCAGTCCACAACAGAAAGTAATTCAATACACCGCGGAAAATTTTCTGTTCATTCAGTCATGTCTGTTTTGAGACATGATCACCCAGGTGTGTATCGTGTATGGCACTTAAAAGATTGACCGAAGTGTGCATACATTTTTTTTTGGCGGATTCTGAATATATGGAGTGATTTTTAGATCGAGAATAACATATTAGTTTTCATTAATTTCTAAGTAAATACTTTTTTTGTAATGGTTAGCTTTTTTTTACAATGTGCATTCTCTGCTTTATAACACCCTATCTTGGATTGATGCGCACTGTGTGTCACATGTCAGATGATGCTGGGATCTCAGGATTTTTAAATGGGAGTATTTTTATCCGTTACCTGCTAGTTGGCCGTTGCCTTCAGTAAGAAATTCTTCCACGCTTAACCAGCCCTATCCAGGCTGATTTGAATTCAGAGTTTTCAGTTCCCTAGATTAGTCGCCAGCCAAGGCTATAGAGCACAGTCTGCCCTACTATTTAACCATACTGAAGAAAAGATCTGCATACATTTGCTAAGTGCATTTGCACACAAGTGAATTTAACGACCTCAGACTGAAACTTTACCAGTTATTATCCCTTGTACCACACCCCCCCCCCACATATATATATATAATTCCAGGTGAAGAGGACTCAAGGTTTTATTATTTTGAGTATCCTGGCATTTATTTTATTATGGACAGTGCTCAATATAATGAGTATTATAGAGCTTAATATAATTATATAGTTATGAATTAATTGTACATTGTGACACGGATGTTTTGAGATAGATTCTCATCACCAGGCAATGTTGCTGTTGGTTGATCTTACATTTAAATGATAAAAACCTTTAATTTGTTGGTGTATATATGTGGGAAGATATAAAATTTATATGTGTTTCTTTTGGCTAATCAGAGTGGAGATTCATTTTGGGATTTGGCCCCGAAAAATACATACTAATCAAGTTTTTCTCTTTTTTTCTTTTTTCCTCCCTCATCCTACCCTTTTTCCTTGTTTCTTTACTCTTCTTAACAGTCAACATCTTAACCTGCCTTTAACCTGATCTTATCATTTTCCCTTTTTTCCTCTCTTCTCCCTTCAGTTTTATTGCTTTTGATATGATATTCTATTTCAGTACCAATTCTATATTTTTCACTTACTTATCATTTTTAGTTTATTTATTTATTTTTTGTAAATTTACTTTTATAAAAAGAAAAGATTTTTTTATAAAGAATCATTTTTTGATCTGTCTATTTATTTGTTGTAAAGTTTTTTTATAAAAAGAAAGATTTATTTTAAAAAATAATTTTATGTTTCAATTTATTTTTATATAGTTCGTCAGTAATTATTTTCCTTAAGCATTTGTTGGTTACATGCATATTATTTTATTTTATCCATTTTCTAATGTGAACAATTTGCAATGTCTACATATGACAATCATCTCATTGCGTTTATTCAATAGATTTTTATTCTTAAGTGATTTAATAATAAATAGTTTTCCATATAAACATAATGAACATGGTTCATTTAAGGATTTACATGTTTAAAATTCTTTTAGAAATTTCCACTTTATTGTGGGTGATTTTGTTTTGTTTCCTTTAGGTACCAATGATATTTCGATAGGGATGTTCTATTTTTGTATTTGTTATTATTAAATGAAGAGATGTGCTGGTAAATCCGCTGCTTTAGAGTGCTTTTAGTACTCCCTATATAAAGTTTTATATTATTTGGGTTTTCCTTTGAAGATATTTTGCATTGATAGACTATTGATTCCGTTAAGCACCTGTTTTTTAACCGACAGTTTATGGGGTTTTTACAATTTCATTTTTTCTTGTCTAAATTGTTATTTTCTGTTATCCGGTTGTTTTTATTGATTTTGTTGAAGTTTTTAAAAATATAATTATTGTGATTTTTTATAATTTTTTCTAGATTGTTCATACAGCTGTAACTTAAGTTAGTAGTTTTTTTATTAAAGATCTTACTTAGTGAATTTTTTTACGGAAAGTGTTTCCTAATTATCGCGAGGATTTTTTCCCCCAATTTACTACGAGTCATCTGGTTGAAACGGGGTATGTACCAGATAATATTTTTATTCCTATTTTTTCTTTATGGGTTACTTTTCTCGTTTACATATTTAATATTTGAGTTTTTGCATCCACTATTTGAGGGAGGAAAAAGGAAAAAGAAGAGAAAAAGTTGGTTAGTATATATTCTTAGGGGCCAAATCCAAAAATGAATCTCCACTCTGATTAGCCAAAAGAAACACACATGTAAATTTTATATCTTCCTACATACATACACAGTAAACCAAAGGTTTTTGTCATTTAAATGTAAATCGTTTGCACAACCAGCAGCAACATTGCCTGATGATGAGAATCCATCTCGAAACATAGAAATTTCCGTGTCGCAATGTACAATTAATTAATAACTATATATATATATATATATATATATATATATATATATATATATATCAATTAGAGAAAATTTTCAAAATTCAAAGGTGTCGGATGCACATTTCGTCATGGGATCTTTAACAGAGATTCCACGTCACGTTAGCGACATTGTTTTGTTCCAAATGGCAAAGGCCCTGGTGTAAAAGGGGAACAGGCCAGGTTAACAAGGGTCAAGAATTGAGAGATTCCTTAAGGTCAGAGAAGTGAGATTTTTTTAAAGCAAAGTAGCGAGGTTACAGGGTGTAGAGACAAGAGATAGCCGGGGTATCAAATATCAAATGGTAGAGGCTAGTGAATGTTTACAGGGGTTTGAAACGGTACATTTAGGAGGGGGAGGAATAGATTTAAATGTAATATCTTAAAAATGTTTAATTAAGTTTATCCATTACAGGAAGTCATGAATTTAAAGTTATTAAAGAAATATCTATCTATCTATCTATCTATCTATCTATCTATCTATCTATCTATCTACATACATGTGTGTGTGTTAACAAAGGAAAAGAGGGATTTGGTAAAGGAGTTCATAGTTTATAAAGATAGACAACTAAAGGAGTTAAATTACTTTTTTAAGGTTAAGATTTTGAGCTGTTTGAAGAGGTGTATTTAGGCGAGAAGGAATGGGTTTCAATATAAGATTTTAAAATTTTTTATTTAAGTTTATTTAATTAAACCTTTTAGGTAGATGCAAGCTAAATGCCAATTACAGGAAGTTATCAGTTTACAAATTATTAAAGAAAAAATATATACATATATATGTTAAACAAGGAAAAAGAGGTTTACTAAAAGAATCCATATTTTCTAAAGATAGGCAATTAAAGGAGATTGGAAAAGATAGGTAGGGGGGTTAAAATACTTTTTAAGGTTAACGTTAAGGTAAAATTAAGATTAAAACTTAAATTGAATCCTTTTAATTTATATTCTAACATCTAGTCAACGGGGATTTAAATCCTAAATTTAAGTATTCAAAATATTGGCCTTGTAGCGGCACTTACTGACGAATTCCCTCCTAAGATTCAGTAGCCGGTGTTGGTGGGGGTATTTTAATATTGAAATTTGTTCCAGTAAACATAGACAGCACCTATCACGAAAATTCTTGGGAATACGGGCTGAACCAACTAGTTTCCAGCTAATTTCAGGATCTAGCCCTTCCTCTTTCATTTTCCAGAATGCTCGCGAAAGGGCTGTCTGGTACCTCTGACCGGGTTATACAGTCTTTGTTTGAAAGGACCGGCGGACATACTGATATAGGTCCGGAAGTCGTTTTTTTTTTTGTTTGTTTGATGGAGAAATGTGGGCTTCATAAATCACCTGGGTGGATTTTCATTTTTCCTCCACCGGGCAGGGGTCCACAGAATTCCGGACCTAGATTCAGCATTGCGCAAGTTCACCAGAATACTCCTATTATGGGAACCAATAAGGCTGTCCATATTATACTTGCTAACCCAACTTCAGTCACTTTCCCATCTTTTAACGTAGCTTCCCTGTGACTTTTTACATAAGTATTTTCTTCGGTAATTGTTCTGATGATTTTTCCTCTTTGATACCATTCAGTTAAGTGCCATACATGATAGACGCTTAGGCGATCATGTCTCGAAAGAGACATGACTGATCGGGCAGCAATTTTCCTGGTTTTCCTGGAAATATTTGTGAAAAAAGCACAGGGAAGCTACGTTAAAAGGGGTGCGAAAGTGACTGAAGTTGGGATGCCTGGTTAGCAACAACAACATTGCAGATTCTACTTTGCTTTTTTATCAAGAATCTCTAAAGACATCACTGAAGCAATAGTTAACATTCAATCAGATCGTAATTTTAGCGGCTAAACATGTTCGATTATTGATACTGAAACAATCAATATACGGGAAAGAAATAAGGGTTACGTTTCCGAGCAATCGAAGGTAAAGTCTAGGGAAAATAAATGGCCTTTTGTCAATCGTCAAATCTCATTTAGTTGAATTTCAACCAGTTGTGCAGCTGCTGTATACAGGCAGATTTGCCGCTGTAAAATGGAAGCAAATTCAAGACCGGCTAAGAGTTAATTCTCTATTTCCGATCGATCAGAAAAGAAAGCTCACTCCAATAAAGTGACGGACTGAGTAAATTTAAGATTAAAAACACCTAAAGTTAAAATAAAATACTATTTAAAATAATATTTACCAAGTTTTAATCTAATACAACGTATCGATAATTTTATATTAATGGCCGCTCACTGACGGTTTTAGAAACAAATATGAAGGTTTGAATGGTTGGAATGAAATACGATTAAACTTAAGAGAAAAGAATTGCTAGTAAGCAATGAATAATGGTTGACAGTGGTTCATCTAATAGAATTCTGCAAGTATATTGTAGAATCTGAAAACTTTGCGAAGAAACACAAAAAAGCAACAATAAGTTGAAAGGGTTCAATAACCTTTTCCCGCCAACTTCACTGTATCGGTTGAAGAAAAGTAGAGCAGTTCTTTTTAGACAAAAACAGAAAGAAAATTTTAAATCCATTCCGGCGGCCATTTTGAAAAAGCGTAAATAACAGACGATAATGCAATTATCGAATTAAATTGTAATTAGTCAGATAAAATTGATTATCATAAATTTTCAGAAATGTCATCAATTAATGAATATACGGGCGATTGATTGATGACACACGTTATAGGAGCACACTGAAACTTGTACTGCACATCTAGCGTATATATCCATAATGATTAATCTGTGTCAAGGCTGAACATGGGAGTAGCAGCTTGACCAGATATAATATGAAAATATCAGGGAAGAAGTTATTATTTGATGCTTTTCGCACGATGATTAAAATTTAGTGCACACATTGGCAACCATTTTGTCGCCAAGTAAAATTCTTATACTTTTTCGATGGGATACGGAAAAAATGTGCCCGAACAAACATTCGTTTTTTCACGTCTTATCAACCCTTTTCAGATTATTTAAAACCAAAAAATATATTGATTGTAAATTTGGGGTGGGGGGAGAAATGATAATGATTTAGTGGTACAAATCTTACTAATCAACCATTGCGAGAGGGAAGACGTGGATTCATACTTAATCAGAATTTGATAAACAAACTAGAAATTATAATGTGAATATAAATTGGAGGATTGATTCTTATATATATATATTAATCGTATCACCCCGAGGCGGTAACGCCACTGATGTGCAGGGGGCTACATAAGAGTAAAAGATTAGATAGGAGGAGAGTAAAGAGAATGACAAACCAGTTAAGGATGGGAATACAGGTGTGATGACAGTTGCAAAGGTGGAGAGAAAGGAAAAGATAAACAGGGTGGTGTAGAAAGAACTAGAGTGAAGTAGTTAAAAAATAGGTATTGACACTGCATTTAAATTCCTGGAGGTTGTAGCCGTCAGGAAAGCAAGAATATGGAAGCGAGTTCCACAGGCGGGAAGTGCGAGAAAAGAAGCTGACGGAGTAGAATTGTCGGTTATATTTTGTTGATTTAACTGTAAAAGGGTGGGACCTTGTTGTCAGTCTGGTCGCACGAGTAAATTCTTGGAGCGGGAGCACCAGTGAATTAAGTTCCTCGGAGCAAAAACAACGAAAATATTTGTATAATAGACAGAGGGAAGCCACATACCTTCGGTGAGAAAGTGGCTGGAGTTGAGCGGCCAAGTCGGTACCCAGTACCTATAACATTACTGTTTTGGAGCTTGTCAAGAAAACTGAGATGAACAGTGGGGAATCTGACCATATATGATAGCAGTATTCCATGTACGGACGGATGATTGATTGTATATATGCAAGATGGATCCAGGAGGAAAAAACATCCTGGCCCGACACAGTGGATTACAACCAATATATAAACTAATCCCTTACTCTTTGGTCGCATTAGTTTCTATAGATTTATATGTTAGAGAATGCAAATCAATCCGGAATACAAATCGTTGTTATAAATCTTACTAATTAATCCATATCTGGAGGGGAAAAGGTGAATTCATATTTTTTCCAAGGCACGTAAGTGAAAATAACTTCCAAGCCATTATCCATTATCTATCCCAGCACCTAGTATTCTCTAGCGGTCAGGTACTGACCAGGCTCGACGTTGTTTACATTCAGTCATTGCACGGAAACCGGAATCTCATCATAATATGGCCGTAAACCCCACACATCCAAATATCAGAGGAAAGAACGAAAACTTCCCAATCTAAGTGTTTGTAGAGGTCATCGTGGTTGCTTTCCCAATTTTTTCAACTTCATCTTGCAGATAGTCAGCGAAGTACCATATGAGATACACGCTTTGGGCGATCATGTCTTAAAAGAGACATGACTGACTGGGCAGAAGATTATCCTGCAGTAGGTTGCTATTGCTTTCTGCGGTAGACTGGTTGACAGCCAAGGCTATAGAACCCAATCTGTCCTATTATTTGACTCATAGCTAGAGAGGAAAGAAATGTATTATATTACTAAGTAGAAATTAGTGGGGGATCAGTTTATTACTTCATAACAATATAAAACTGCCCAGTAGAAGCCTTAATCGTGTATATTCAGTCAGTCAGTTAAGTGCCATACGTGATACACGCTTTGGGCGATTATGTCTCAAAAGAGACATGACTGACTTGGCAGAAGATTATCCCGCAGTAGTTTGCCATTGCTTTCTGTGGTAGATTGGTTGCCAGCCAAGGCTATGGAACACAATCTGTCCTGTTATTTAACCCATAACTGGAGGGAAGAGACAGATTAATATCTTTCCCAAGGGTATTTGCGCATAAGTGAATGCAATGAGTTCAACTGGAATTCGAACTCGGCACCCCGATTTCTTCTTCCGGACCGATATCCACTGCACCACAACGCAGATGCAATGTCTGCATATACACAGATATATAAAAGGAGGAATAGGCGAAAGCACACTAACTCATATCAGTCAGTCAGTTAAGAGTCATCACGTGATACACGTTGGGGCGATCATGTCTCTTTCGATCCATGACTGATTAGGCAGAAGATTTCCCCGCAGTCAGTTGCCATTATTTTCTGCCGTAGACTTGTTGCCAGCCAAAGCTACAGAAACGAATATGTCCTGCTATTTAAAACCTAATTGAAAAACATGTGAACCTTTCCTAAAGCTACTTTCGTCTAAGTGTTAATTTTCTAAGCTCAGCTCAAACGTGGCACAAGGGCGAATGTGCTTGTGTCTAAGTGAATTTTCATTCCAAGCCGATATACACATATATAAATCTACCATCCGCCCGTGCATTGGATACTGCTGCCATATTTGGTCAGGTGCTTCGACTATCCAACTAGGGGGTCATTGACAAAATCCAACTGAGAATCTGTAACGTGATAGATCCCGACTTGGCAGCTCAGATACAGTCACTTTCTCACAGTCGCAATGTGGCTTCCTTGTGTTTCTTTTACAAATACTTTCACGGTTTCTACTCCGATGAACTTAGCTCACTGGTACCCCTTATATATGAATTTACTCGAGTCACAAGATTAGCAACTAGGTCCCACCCTTTTACTGTGAAACCAATAAATTGTAAACTCAAATTCTACTCCAATAGCTTCTTTTCTCGCACTTCCCGCCTGTGGAATTCCTTTCCGTTTACTTGCTTCACTAACAGCTACAATCTACAAGAATTTAAATGTAAAGTCAATTGTCATTTTTTATCTCCCTAACCTGCATCCTTTCTCTAATGCTCCTTTCTTTGTCCACTCCACTCTCATTAGTATTCTCATCCTTCTCTTACCCACTTCCTGACACCCCCTATAACCTGTCACTCTTTTTCATAACTTTCCTCCTATGTAACTCCTTGCAAAACAGTGGCAGTAAAATGCCTTGCTTGGGGCGATATGATTATTAAAAGAAAATGGTATACATTGCACCAAAACGCACGTACGACTTACATTGTCACAATATTCGTGTTATATGAGCTTAGTCTGTTATGTTATATATTATTTACAATATTCGGACTATTGACCTCATCTTTATTGCCATTTATCCGACGTTTTGGCAGTTCAAACCCAGTGGATATAGACGTTGGTTAGTTCCAAAGAGTTGGGAGTTCTATACCAGGCTACAGCAGTGGTGAACAAGTAACTTAGAGGGAGATAACTCATGACTACAAAAAAAGTGGCTTTGCACAAGGAATGAGAATGATATGCCCCACTGATCGTAATAAAGGTTTCGGTTCGAAATTCCTAGGACCTGAAGAAAGCCGGAGCGTACAACGACCGAAACGTCGTACAAATTGCTTCAACGATTAGGACAATAGTCCGAATAATGTAAATAATGTAAATACTCCCTCATCTCAGAAATATAGACAAATACTGTTATTTTATATCTTGAAAACTTTAATTATTTTTGTTTTTATCTCTCTCTCTCTCTCTCTCTCTCTATATATATATATATATATATATATATATATATTAGTAATACAGAGACAAGCCTGTTTCGCCGAATCAAGGCTCATCCATGTGGATAGACATCCAGTTGCTTTTGGCCGGTATCGAAACTCGACCAATTTGGTGTCAGTCGGAGTCGCTAACCCCCTAAGCCATAGGCGCATGGATTCAGAAAAGGGAAATTTTAGCGTGTTATATATAAGCGGTGTATACACACGCCAGTCATCGAAAAAAACTCAATTCATTGATAAGAGTAATGCGTAAATAGCAAAAATGGGGACTGTTTTTAAAATTTACCTCTCTCTCTGTCTGTCTCTGTCTCTCTCTCTTTCTGTATATATATATATATATATATATATATATTCTATGTGCCTTGTTCTTTCAGGACGTAGGCGATCATAGCCCTCCACCTCTTCCTGTTCCTGGTGGCTCTTAACATACTTTCTTCTGTAACACCACGCAACCCCCGTTCTGTCATCCACCTGATTAGGTCCTTCAAATATGTTATCCGTTGCTTTACTCTGTCTCTTTTCCCTCCTCTATCTGCTCTGTTAGTATCATGTTCTCCAAGCCCTCCTTCCTCGTAGCATGTTCCAGGAACTTTAGTTGTCTCTTCTTGATGCTCAATATTAATTTCCTTTTTTTTCCATTCTTTCCAAAACCTCGTCATTGCTCGGTCCACGATATCCACAGCATCCTTCTGTAGAACCACAATTCAGCTGCTTCAAGTTTTTTCTTTCATCTTTGATGATATTGTCCAGCATTCACTGCCATATTGAAGAGCTGACATCACATAACAATTCAGTACTTTCTTCTTATTGACTTGTTTCCTAATACTTTACTCAGCTTATAGTAAGGTTCACCCTGTACAAGCACCGAACGACACTCAAATGAGAGTTTTGCTGTAAGGTGTAGTTTATATGGATTGAAGGGGAAGATAGCGGTTAACGCTAGACTTGATCAAAATTAAGATTTTAGTGATCGGGGAAACATCTTCTTGCGAGTCTATTCAACAGGTCGATGGCTCGCGGGAAGAAGCAGTTTGATGAGATCTTACTTCGCACCGATGGAATTTGGAGAGAATGTCGGTGGTTTGCTGCTATGTAAATGACATGGCGGATCTTATGAAAAATTCTGCTTCTTTTTGTGCCGTGTCCCTTCAGGACGCAGGCAATCAGGAAATTCCACTTTCCGCTATTCATTGTCGTTCTTAACATTTCTCCTCTTGATATCTTTCAAACCTCTTTCTGACATCCACTTCCTCAAGCTCATCAAGTATGACTCTCGCTGCTTTTCCCTGTCTCTCTTATTCCCTCTATCTGCCCTGTGAGTATTAGATTCTTCAAGCCTTCGTTTCTCATTACGTGTCCCAGAAACCTCAGTTGTCTCTTCTTGACGCTAAATATAGGTTTCATTTTCGTTTGAATTCTCTCGAAAACGCTATCGTTGCTAACATGTTCGGTCCTTGGTATCCTGAGTATCCTTCTGTAGAATCCCATTTTTGCTGCTTCGAATCTCTCCTTTGTCCTTCAAGAGATTATCCGTCATTCGCTGCCATAAAGAAGGGCAGATATCACAAGAGTTCAGTGCTTTATCTTTGTTTTCAAAGAAATCTTCCTTTTTCTCAAAATCCTAATTCAGCCTTTGTAATGCATTCCTGGCCATGTCAGTGCGCCAATGCGTCGTCGGATCTCAGTGTTGCACCCTCCGTCTTCGGTTAGAACGCTTCCTCGCTATTTTATTTTCTGCACCCGCTTGATTACAGTATCCTTGACTTGTGGTTGGCATTTTGGTCTCCTTTTTTAATGATGACCATGCATTCAGTTTTGCAATTTATGTTTAGTCCTTTCTTTTCACTTTCTTTAGCTACCTTCCGTTAGAGGTCTTGTAGTTTCCTTTCCGTGTCTGGCATCAGCTCTGTTATCATCTATATCTCGTATTGTGACTAAATTACAATACCATTTCATTTTACCATATATATATATATATATATATATATATATATATAAGAAAAAATTAAGGCAGACACGTTATTTCATGGTAAATCTGAAGTATGGGCCTATGTCAGGCGAACCGTAATCAGCTTCCGTCTTTATTGTACAAAGGATTTTACAATTTTTTGTACAATAAACACGGAAGCTGATGATGGTTTGCCTGAAATAAGCCTATACTTCCGATTTACCATGAAATAACGCGCCTGCCTTAATTTTTCTCATATTTGTTCTATATGTATTTATATACATATATATTTAGAGCTCACTTAAAGAGTTATCCTACCACTGCATGTACAGGATATTCCTTTGGATTATATATATATATATATATATATATATATATATGTGTGTGTGTGTGTGTGTGTGTGTGTGTGTGTGTGTACAAAATGGGCTAGCCACGCGTGGAAATTGAAATCAAAAGACCCAGACATAACGTGGAGTATAGTAAAAACATCCAAACTTTAATACACTGGCAAAATATGTAGACTCTGCCAGGAATAAAACAAAAATGAACTATTGAAAGAACAGAAATTATGAAATTATGACTAAGTGTAACCATACTAAAAAATACGTTTTATGTTCATACGACCATGGATGAAAATGTTATAATTTCTTGTAATTTTAAAAATTGCGCGTTCAAAACTCCCTGCCACGCCCCCGCAAAAAAACAACAACAAAAAAGCAAAAATCACCGTTATCTGAGCGTTATAAAAAAAAAAAACAACAAAAAAAAAAAACGGTCAACGTAAAATTTTATTATGACCAGAAACTAAGAAATTAAACAATCAATCAATCAATCAATCAATCAATCAATCAATATATATATATGTATGATAAAATATATTTTTAGGTATGCTATATTTGTTGGTAAAAGTGCTCAATATGAGAGATAGAACGAATGTAAAAATAAAATATGTAAATAGACACTGAGATCAACACCAAATATATAAATATATTTAAAAACTGTTTTTCCTGAGACTTTAAGTTCCATCTGCACGAGTTGTTTATTTATCGACGGTCGCACAGTCAGGTACTTAAAAAGAATAACGATGATCACGAAAGGTTCTACTTTTTTTTTTATAATCATATCGCCCCAAGCAAGGCATTTTACTGCCACTGGTGCGCAGGAGTTACATAGGGGGAAAGTTATGAGAAAGAGTGACAGGTTATAGGGGGTGTCAGAAAGTGACTAAGAGAAGGATGAGAATACTGATGAGAATGGAGTGGAAGAAGAAAGGAACATGAGAGAGGATGCAGGTTACTGAGATAGGAGATGACTATTGACTTTACATTTAAATTCTTGGAGATTGTAGCTGTCGGGGAAGCAAGTAAATGGAAAGGAATTCCACAGGCGGGACGTGCAAAAAAAGAAGCTGATGGAGTAGAATTTACCTTGAAAGCACATTTCACTCCTTCAGAATTTTTTGCAACGTAAACAAAGCAATATCTAAAGAAGTAATGGATTTTTAATCATTAATCTGACAATCTGTTTTATTACTTTAAGAGTTATTTTGAGTGGATACCTATATTTGAATAGTTGAATATAACGACGTTTTTTTTTATTTTTTGCAAAGGAGAGCGCAGGTTCGAATCCTGCTTGAAGACGCATTCTTCTTTTTCCAATGTTTGGGTCGGTATATGTTGTATCGTGGAATAAAGAGGTACACCGAGAAATGTAAATAAACTACTTTATTACCAGAGTGGTACAACCAAGACGTATGTACAAATATCCGCAATCTCTCACAGTAGTAGGTGTTACTTCACAAAGTTCCTGATAATGACAACCCCCGGTGTTAAGCTCAAATTGTCTTTTATACATCCGGGTGCCCGATGTCACATGGTACGAGCCACGACACAATATCCCCCCCACTCAAAATTTTATGTCCGTTAGACATCATATTTTTGTCTTTTGGGATTTATTTCTATAGTTCCCGTCGGAGTACGTTTTCATTTGCTCCTACGGTTTTGTTGTATTAGTGAGGGCCTGGGTACCTCAAACATGTCATAAATGACGGACATGCGTTCTCGTCGCCAACTGTTGTATCATGGAATGAAGAGATACACAGAGAAATGTAGATAAACTACTTTATTAACAGAGTGGTACAACCAAGATATATATACAATATATACAGTCTCTCACAGTAGTAGGTGTTACTTCCCGAAGTCCGTGATAATGACAACCCCGCTGTGCTAGACGCATATTGTCTTTTATACATCCGGGGAACCGGATGTCACATGGTACAGGCCACGACACAACAGTAGACAAAATAAAAATATTCTTTAAAAAACAAACGAAGCGTCTACTCAAATATGGGTAGCAACTAAGAATAAGATTTAAAGTAATAAAAATTTGTCTGATTAATAAATAAAAAACATTATTTTTTTACACACACACACACGTTTATGTGTGTGTGTGTGTAAATGTGTGTGTGTGTGTCTGTGTGTTTGTCTTTCTATCTGTCGAGGGGTAACAAAGACAGAATGGAGAAAAATCATAAGTTACGCGTTCGTCTTTAAAAAGGACCTTGTCAGACATAATGCTTTTATCGATTTAATCTTATATATGAGAAAATATGATACATGACCTATATATATATATATGTATATCAGATTAATGGTCGGTACTTGAACGACACTCTTATAAAAGCACGGAGACGCATCGAAATGTAACAAGCGTTGGTTGTATAAATTTGTTATTCCGTCTTTTCCAAATGTTGCTAGCTCAATGACTTGCATCCTCTCTCTCATGCTTCTTTCTCCGTCCACTCCGCTCTCATCAGTACTCTCATCCTTCTCTTATCGACTTCCTAACACCCCCATAACCAGTCACTCTTTCTCATAACATTCCTCCTATGTAACCCCCTGCAAGACAGTGGCAGTAAAATGCCTTACTTGGGGCGATATGATTATAAAAAAATAATTTCTATACATTTATATTCCAGAGAATGTAAATAAATCTAAAAGACATGCATGTGTAGCTAATCAGTATTTCATTGATTGATTGATTTGTGTTCTACAGCTTATCAAATGACAAGAAACTATATCTATACAAAGTGGGGGATCAATTCCATATAACAATAGATATATGAAATGATCCCTCACTTTGTGGTCACGCTAGTTTCTATACATTTATATTCCAGAGAATGTAAACAAATCTAAAAGACATGCATGTGTAGCTAATCATTATTTCATTGATTGGTTGATTCGTTTTCTACAGCTTATCAACAGACAAGAAATTATTATGTAAATATAAAGTGGGGGATTAATTTTACATTACAATCAATGTATAAACTGATCCCTCACTTTATGGCCACAATCACCCTTCTCTTACTCACTTCCTGACACCCCCTATAATCTGTCACTCTTTCTCATAACATTCCTTCTATGTAACCCCCTGCGTACCAGTGGCAGTAAATATAGCTTGGTGCGATATAATTATAAAAATTAATAAATAAATCCATAAACAAGTCTGAAGGGACAAACAACGTATCGACAGTTTCTGCAATAAACCATCGGTAAAATTCCTCCCGTAGTGAGTGATCAGAGCGCGAAAAACGCGACACACGTTTCAAATGATACAGGAGCTTTTCTTTAAGTCCCCTCTATGTGGCACTATGAGACAAATGGTCAAATGACGTTCTTGCGCCACTTGACCTCTGCTTATACCTGGATCGTGGCCGAGAGCCTGTAGAATGTGTTCTTTGTAAGAGCGGATCTCGGACTTCCTCGATCCATAATTTTTCATAACAGGGATCCTGTTTCAAGTATGTGATGATAGTATCAAAGGTTGGATGATTCGGATGCCTTCAGTGTGGAAACACAGTCTTATACAGACGGGTAACCTCGCGTTCATTACCATTCATTCGCGCGTCCGCATGTAAAGATCATATTTGTTTTCTTACTATATGAATATTCTTCCATTCTTAAACGGAACACTTCTCAATTTACTCTCCTCTATGCACGTTAAACGTAAAAGCCAAATTAACCACAAATGTACACGAATGACAAATGTAACCTAGTCTACATTGCAATACAGCGCTGTCTACCGTAAAGTTTTCGTTAAAATTAAGAAAGGAAAGATTTGCAAATTTCTGTATTCATAGACTTTTGTCCTTTTATTGGTGTCAGATATCCGCCGCGAAAGTTTTTATAATCATTGTTGCTACATCTTTTACGCTTTCACATCCTGACTGAGCACTCTGGAAGAATGGTAGATATTGAAAAACAGTAGCTACTCTAGCAACTACGCATCATTCATTCAGCAATGAATTAGAACACTCTCAGCTATTTGGCGTGTATAATGATAATATACACGCTAAAAGGTCTGCCTTCTTCTACCGAGCGCCCATAGCTCAGAAGTAGAATCGTCGACTGACGCCAATTCGGTCGGGTTTCAATTCTGGGTTAAAAGCAATCGGAGTCTAACAGTACTGATGAGCTGTGATACAGCGAAACAGATCTGTCTGCGGATGACTATATGCTGTATATATATATTTATATATATATAGTCTTTGAGATTTCAAAAAGAAATCACTCGACCGGCGGTTGAGAGCGAGGAAAAATTTACTCGCCCCAAAATCATTTTACTCGACCGACTCCATTTTCTTAATAGTCGCCTTACGGAAACATAGAGGGCATCGCTGACAGGAAACAAAAAATGAAATTTTTATTAAAATTTCGACCGTGTTAGAAGGGATTTAATTTTTTTTTAAAATAATAACAACAAAATTTGATCTTTCTTCTGAATAATAGCATAAACATTTTGATGATAAAACATTGTTTTTATTAAGTTTGAGCCCTTTATACATCATGATATGCTGTTTTTTTTATTTTTATTTTTTTTGACAACTGAGTGGAGGTACCTAAATTCGTAGTTACTTCCTTCTGTTTGACTACAACCTCCATCTCATAGAGGATGAAAAAATAACAAATCTGATTTTCGCAACAATTTTCTATTAAAAAGTTATTTGTATAATTTGTTTTTCGGTGCGTGGTTGAAAGAAGTATTCGTATTTTTTTCTTTCTTTCAAATTTTCGTTTTTACTTTTCGTAAGCGGGGATGAAAATATAGATGTTGAGTCAAGGATAATATTTTTTAAATTTGTTTCTAAACATCTGTGAGCCTCTTTAATCTGGGTGACAGAAATATTTTGGCTTCACTCTGGAAGCGTTAATTAAAGGAATGTTTACACTGACCGGGACGATAAAAGCAAGACCAAAAAGTTTAATAATGTCATTGTAGGACATTCTAAGTAACTTGTGAATCTTCAATGGCATACTTTTGGGTTGTAAAAGAAATCAGATTTTCTTTTTATCGACCGCGGGCGATTAAAGCAATAAACTTTAATCGCCCAATTAAGTTTTTAATCGACTGAGTCGATCGAGCGAGTGAAATCGCAATGCCTTTATATATATATATATATATATATATATATATATACATATTTCTTTTCGCCACTCCTATTTTCGGGGTGTATGATGAAAAGTCTATATAAACATATGTTTAGAAATCCTTTATTTTCGAGTTATTAAATTTACTGTAGATACTGTCCAATATACAATTCGAAAATACTTATTACCACAGTGTCATGTATCCTGTCTCTGCAATGATGCGATAAACAGCAGGTTGGATAGGTTGGATGACTCGGCTGCCTTCGTTCTGGAAGCGTAATCTGATACAACCGGGCAACCTCGAGTTCATAATCATTCGCGCGACCGCCGGTAAAGATTATATCTGCCTGCTCACGATATGAATATCCTGACATTGTTAAACGGGACACTTCTCAGTTAACTCACTACTGCTCATATTCAATACTATGAGCTTCGCCGAGATGCTGGACATGGTGACCCAACCGCAAGTGGGGAGGCGAGGGTTAATATAGCTTTATTCCATTCATAATAATAATCGGTTTTCTTTTATGCGTTGACTGTTCTGTGCGTCGAATACTTTGCGTATTCGACGCACTTATTCGACTACACAATTAACGGCAGCAGTAGCAGCGAAAGATGACCATTCGATGAAAGGCACGGACCACGATCGGACGTGAAAGTAAGCTCTCCTACCATTTTGAAAATGAGATTCTCATCTCGAAATATTAATAAATAGGTAATACCCAACACCTTCTTTACCTTCCTTTATTTTAATAAACACATTGTGAAAGCCTTCAAAACCTACCCATACACCAAATATAGACAATGTTTTAAGCAAATTACAAAACGCTCCTACCACAAAGTATTTCTGTTTATTTTTACTTTAAAGTAAAGTTTCTGGTTTCTCTATTTTTCTACATGGTCAAACAAAGCCGTTTGCACTGTTCCTAATGGATATCCCGTTGCTATCCTGTCGTACCTCCTTTTATGTTTCCTTTGTGCCAGCCTGTTACATTTTCTGATAATTGAATGTTCTGTTTAATTTCTCTCTTAACAGATGTGGCATCATTTTTTATGAGTTTCATCAATCTTTGTTTTAACATAATTTATCGTGATGTACTTCTTCTAGCCTGTTATGATTAGTTATTCCCTTTCACTCTTCAGATGACCTCTGCGTAGCCATGTCTATCATAAAATTTTGTTATCTCCTAAATTTCGGTTTATCTTTTCCTAATTTTCTTATATTGCCGATTGAATTCCTTATTATTATTATTATTTACGTAAAGTGATAAACGGGCAGAGACTTCGTGTAGAAATAGGCGGCGATTCGACTATTCTGTGTTCGTTATCTTCTAAAAGCTGTAATCAAAACAGCAGTAAGAATATGAGATTTTGTGGTAATAGCAGTTATGGCATTTTGCAGGGAGGGTCTGGACTGAGAGGTTGGTTTGCAGATAATGGCGTACTGGTTTTTCCTAGCGTTTAAACTGATTTCGAATTATTTTGGGTGGTTGATATTTATGACGCCAGACTTCCTTTCTCGGTGGGAGTCGAGGGAAAACTTTTTGTCAAATCTAATTCGTCTTTCTCTACGTTTTTGTTTGTGGGCGGGGTATGTTGGGTGGGAAGTACTATATTCATCTTACCCAGGTATGTATTGTTTTAGATTTTGAAAAAAAAATTCTTTTCTTGCTTTGTTTCAGTCATTTCTTTCTTACTTTCTTTCTTTCTTTCTTTCTTTGCTTTGCTTTGGTCCTTTCTTTCTTTCTTTCTTTCTTTCTTTCTTTCTTTGAAGCATTTCTTGTTTTTCCTCCACTCGTTCCAAGTTTATTCCTTTCTTTTTTCTTCCTTTTCTTTTCTATCTTCTTTGGTTTCGTCTTTTCTTTGTTTTTTTTTTGTTTTACTCTTTCTTTCTTTCTTTCTTTTCAACCATTACTTCATTTTTTCTAATTAAAATTTTTTCCTTCTTTCCTTCCTTTTAGCCTTTCTTTCTTTCTTTCTTTCTTTCTTTCTTTCTTTCTTTCTTTTTTTCTTTCTTTCAATTCTTTGAAGCATTTCTTGTTTTTCCTCCACTTGTTTCAGGTTTATACCTTTCTTTTTTCTTTTTTCTTCTTTGCTTTCGTTTTTGCTTTGTTTTTTTACTACTTCTTTCTTCCAATTTCTCTTCTTTCTTTCTTTCTTTCTTTCTTTCTTTTCTACCATTGCTTCTTCATTTTTTCAAATTTAAATTTTTCCTTCCTTCCTTCCTTCCTTTTAAGCTTTTTTCTCCTTCTTTCTTTCTTTCTTTCTTTCTTTCTTTCTTTCCAACTGGCCATTTCCCGCGATGTCTACGTTTCCTACTGTCTCCATTTTCATCCTGTAATAAATTAGCAACAGACTAGAGAGTATATCTGATTAATCTGACGTTCTGGTGAACTTAGGATTCGATCCAGAATTTTACTGGAATTATTCCCCTATGAAGAAATTTGATTATCTCAAACTCGATTCATCGTTATGTTTCTGAAATGAAATCTAAAAGCTGTTATCTTTCTTATCCTCAACTGATGCTTGTGCCGCCCCCAGAGAAAATGCGACGTGAAATAATCGTAGAAAGAGCAACTTAAATTACATCTTCCAAGGAACTGGATAAAGTATGGACACAACAGAAAGGCAACAAATGCATAACACCGCCGAATCTATCGAGGTGAAATTTTTCTCCTCAATGCAAAGTGAGAGGATGATAAAAGAAGGAAAAAGGAAGGCCAAATCAGCTGCAACCCGAAGCGAGTCCCCCTGCCGGTCATCTGTATTATCTCATCTAATAGTGCTGCATGATTTGACTCCGCAAACCAAAGAACACCGTATTATTTCTTCTTTATCGCTAAAAAGTTGTCTCTATCTTCTACCCAACACCAAAAAACACATACAGTACTGTACAAAAGTATTAAGACAAGAACTATTTTTGACTTTTATGAGGCATCAAAATAAAGTTTAAAATCACCCCTGTCCTAACACTTTGGCACACAACCGGTAGTGTGCAAAAGTATTAGGACAGGGGTGATTTTCCTAAAAATCTCACTGAAATTCAAATACAGGGTGAAAAACCAAGTAAATTGCTAATAAATATTGATTATTTAAAACTAGGTGTAAAAGAAATGTATTAAAAAGAAGTTATATTTAATTTTTCTTATTTTCTATTAAACAAGTTATTTTAAAACTATTCATTATTCTATTATCCTTGGATATGACTGACTTTTTTCTTATTCCCCCCTCTCTCGAATTGATAAATCTAATGTTACTTCTCAAGACACACTTTGGGAACAAATACAAGCTGCTTGGCAGGAGATACCATTAGATACATTGAAGAAGCTTGTGATGTCAATGCCTGACAGGATAAAGCCTGTGATCAAAGCAAAAGGCTATTATACTAAATAAGTTCTTGTCCTAATACTTTTGCACAGTACTATATATATATATATATATATATATTGGTAAATTGTCGCAATTATTTTATTATTTCAAAGCAAAAGGCTATTATAGTAAACATTAAATTTATTTTGAAACAAGTATTTTTTTCTTGTTAAAGCATTTGTTGAGTAAACCAAATAAAATTACTTTAATTAAATTTTTTTATTTTCTGTCAATATGCCTCATAAAAGATAAAATAGTTCTTGTCCTAATACTTTTGCACAGTACTGTATTTAGATAAGACCCGAAATGAATTCATATCTACCAGAAATATCTGTTCAAACTATTAAGTATGGATGTTTAAGCGACCTTAGGAACTTCCGAAAGTAGCGGTGATGATCAGTTTTGTTTTAAATAAATACGAGCTGTCATTTGAAAATGTTAACATTAAAAATGTTACCTGCAGCCCTGAAAACATATCCAATTATACAAATTGGCAGGGGCTTCCGGCCATATCACGTTGAATACACCGGTTCTCGCTCGATCACCGAAGTTAAGCAACGTTGACCCTGGTCCGTACTTAGATGGGTGATCGCTTGGGAATACCAGGTACTGTAAGCGTTTAGTGACGGGTGTGCGTAGTTCCGTCCCTTCCCTCCAGTTATGGGTTAAATAACAAGGGTAGGACTTGGGGACCTTGCCCTTAAAAACAAATCCCAATGAATCTTGATACTCGAAAAGAAAAAAAGTATTACTAGACACAAAACTTATATAAAAAACAACAATAGATTGTTGAAAGAGAAAGGTATTACCAACAATAAATAAATAAAATTTAGTTGGCAATAAATGACCCGCCGAGGTGTTGATACGCCATAAAAACAAAACAACCAACAAATTGGAAGAGCGGTCCTTGTCCACATTGTTATTTAGCCTGGCTTACCCTCACGCAGCTGTTCCCGGGAAACTCGAGAGTCTTTATTTTCTCCAGCTGCGTTTCTGTCTGCAGACAATTGAACCACACTCTACCCGAAGAAAGAGACATAACTGAGGGATGATAAACCCTACCCGGCCTCTGCAGTCCTTGTTCAAATATACGGAGAGAGCCTAAGTTATCAGCCTTCACGTTATAGGACAGTAAAATATACAATTGTTTTCTGGTGAAACTGAGCTCTTCTAGCTTAGAACTAATTATCAGTCCTATGAGAATAACTGAAAAATAAAGCTCCATCTGGTGTGAATGAATTTGAGAAACTAGAGTAAGAGAACTCTCTTAATTCGAGAACCCCTATCCGTTAAAGTAAATGCGGGTGCAATCGAAAAGGTACATTATTTAGGAGGTTAATGTTGTGTTCCCGATATAGAATTTGATTGTGTTGATAGTATAGAGATATCAGTTGTCGGCTGATGTTTTGTTAGGGACACCGTTGCAGGATGTTACAAAAATCGTTTTGTAAAGGACAACCGACCCTGACAAGGAAGGTGAGTGGAGCGGACTGAGAACCAGGCCAACAGGTTCTGGGTTCTTAAATAATTACTTTTGATCCCTAGCAGACTAATCCGCAGAATAACTCGCCTACCCTGCGAAAAGCCAGGCATACATGAGACTCTTTCTTCCTTCATTGTGTCTCTCTTTCTTCACGCGCTTACAACCGACCCTTAAGAGAAAGTTAAAACTGAATAAAATTTGCCGACTGCTATAATTTCGTCTCGTGATTTTTTCTAGGTAACGATGCAGCAAAAGCGTTATTTTCCTTGTATTAAGCCATAAACGTTTGACTGGAAGAATATGAAGCTGTGAACGACTCTGGGGTTTAATTTGAGCTGAAAAGCTACAATAGCGATATTTTTTGTTGGTTAATCCGTCCCTGGATACAAGGGTATATATTTTTCTGTCGTCATCACGAGCAGGTTAATCGTGTCCAATGTTGCTGTGAACGCTGGTGGGTTTCGGGTCTTTATACTTATTCCCCCTAAGATCGCTCTGAGCATCGTTCCTTTATTCTGTAGATTTTGGTTGATTGGAATTGCATCCTTAACCATAATATAGGCAGACGAGGGAAGCTAGCAGATGGAAATGCGATTGTACTGTGATAGATCTCCTTGGAAACAACGATCTTATCGATATATATCTTGTCAATCACATTAGGCGGAAGCTACTAGACATCAGCTCACAGTTGGCTGTCTGCTCAGGAAGTTAGCTATCAGGACCGAATCAGAGGAATTGACCTAAATTTGATCAGATGCTTGGCTGGTTCGTCTGTTCGGTGGATAAACTTATTTTGGTTCCGATGCAATTAGCCAATTTTTATTTTTATTTTTTTACTAAATTTTCGCGCATTAGAAGGCCTAGAAGCAATGGTGGCATCCTACCGGTTTGCACGAACCGATTCTTAAAATTATATAAGCTTAGCGAACCGGTTGTTGGATTATCCGAAAATAATCTTATATATTAATAGCCGATGGTCTAGGCGAAATGTTAGTTACGTTACGCTTGTGCGCACCTAGCGGAACTTTAACACACACACACACACACACACACACACACACACACACACACACACACACACACAACCGCTACCGTTTTGAATTTAAACATGTGGCATATCTTCCATTGGATCTTCGGAACTGCAATCATTTAGTCTGAATGTGGCTAAGAAAGTGTAGCGGAGTAGTTTTCGCACTGAAGGTTATAATCGTGCTATGTCGGTTGCTAATCGACTTAACGTACCCAAAATGTTAGGAACTTGGTAATCTTCCACTGTAAGCTGACTCCTTAGTATTCGGTTAACTGCCGACTAATATCAACTGCCAAGTAGTTTTACTGAACTCCAATAGAGGTCTAAAGAACTCTCTAGAACTACTAATACCTTCCCAACGACTTCTCTTTATTTATTGTATATAATACAATTGTGGCACAAGGCAGGTTTGGGGGGGGGGGGTAAAAAACTCAGGTTGGTCTTCAGTACCTATCCTATACCTAGCTAATCCGACTCACGACCCAAACATACTTTACAATTTTTTCATCCACCACAAGAACTTGTTCATCAGCATTCTATCCTTCATTTACCAAAATACCTCAAACGTACCAGGGACCTAAAAAAAAAAGAACCCAAATGAGCATAAAAATTTTATTGTGAACTATAAGTACAAAATATATTTAAAAATAAATCATGAAAATAATATGCGGGGAGGGACATAACATAAATTCCTAAAACAAAAAAAAACAAAAAAAAATTAAACAAAATATCGGAGGGAGAGTCCATTATCTGAGGAATAGGTGTGTTTCACCATAACAGAGGGAGAGTCTATTATCTGAGGAATAGGTGTGTTTCCCCATAACAGAGGGAGGGTGCATTATCTGAGGAATAGGTGTGTTTCACCAAAACGGAGGGAAGTTCTATTATCTGAGGAATAGGTGTGTTTCCCCATAACAGAGGAATAGTCCATTATCTGAGGAATAGGTGTGTTTCACCACAACAGAAACCCTAACACAGCTGATGACACTAGAGTAAAAAAGAATCATAATTCTTAAAACAATATGATGAGAATAGAACTTCAATTTGAAAATATCTTAATAAATTAGTATTAATTATTTAATAATCAAAATGGTTGAATTATTTTTGGTGTTATAAACTGACGTGATCTATTTTCACATTGAAAAGAAAATAAGCAGAATAGGTTCTTAAGATTATCTGCTTTTATAGAATCGGTTCCTGGAAATTTGGGATGCTACCAATACCAGAGAGCCACCTAAATTGGTCGAACACAAGAACTTCACTGTGTCCTTACTAGACTGTTTGAATTTAGTAGAGCCTAATCAGCAGAAATTAGGAGAGGAGGTATTGGGAAATCGATGACTGTCACCTCTAAGGATAAAATTAGGTTGTTTACCGTTAAATATATCCAACGTTTTTCCCTAGATAAGACAAAAGTCGCAATGTCATAACGAAGATTTTTTTTCTCGAAAGGTGAGCGGGTGTGGACATTCCTGAACTAGTTTCTTAGAAAGCAACAAACTGCACCTCCTCGGCTTCACTATCTCAATCGATCTTAAATGGAACGGCTACATCGAACCAATAGCTACATTTACAGCTAAAAACAGCATTTACATTATTTGGACTATTGTCTTAATCTTTGTTGCCATTTGTACGACGTTTCGGCCGTTGTACGCTCCGGCCTTCTTCAGGTGCTAGAACTTTCGAACCGAACCCTTTATTACACTCACTGGGGTATATCATCCTCATTCCTTGCGTAAAGCCCCGATTGGAAGTTATTTCCCTCTAACCTTGAAAGTTAATTCTTCACCACTGCTGGAGCCTGGTATTGAACTCACAACACTTTGGGTCAAATCACAGGAACTAACCAATGTCTATATTCACTAGATCAGTCAGTCAGTTAAGTCAGTTAAGTGCCATGCGCGATACACGCTTGGGCGATCATGTCTCGAAAGAGACATGACTGACTGGGCAGAAGATTATTCCGCAGTAGGTTGCCATTGCTTTCTGCGGTAGACTGGTTGCCGACCAAGGCTATAGAACCCAATCTGTCCTGTTATTTAACCCATAACTGGAAGGAAGAGACGGATTAATACCTTTCCCAAGGGTATTTGCGCGTAAGTGAATACAATGGATTCAACTGGAATTCGAACTCGCTTCCCCGATTTCTCGTTCCGAGCCGATATCCACTGTGCCACAACGCACATCCATATGATTCACTAGATCATGTGTCCTTAAAGACACATGGCCTCGTGATGAGAACAATAGTCCAAAATAATGTAAATACTGTAAATAATACCTCATCTCATAAATATAGACAAATACTATTACAGCTAAGAATTTGCGCCAATGTGTCCTACCAGGAATTTTTTCTCGACAGAATCCATTTAGCCCATTTATAGATCTACCATTTGTCCGTCCATTGAATATTGTTGCCATATCTGATCGAGTGCTCTTGCTATTCATTTCGAGGTTATTGTCATAATCTATTTTGCACATTTATAAATCTACCATTTGTCCGTCCATTGAATATTGTTGCCATATCTGATCGGGTGCTCTTGCTATTCATCTCGAGGTTATTGTCATAATCTATTTTGCACATTTATAAATCTACCATTTGTCCGTCCATTGAATATTGTTGCTAAATCTGGTCGGGTGCTCCTGCCATACATCTTGAGGTTCTCGTCATAATCCATTTTGCACATCTATAAATCTACTATTTGTCCGTGCATTGAATATTTTTGCCATATCTGGTCGGGTGTTCCTGCTATTCATCTCGAGGTTCTCGTCATAATTCATCTTGCACATTTATAAATCTACCATTCGTTCGAGCATTGAATACTGTTGCCATATCTGGTCGGGTGCTACTGCTATTCATCTCGAGGTTCTCGATAGAATCCGAAGAAGACTCGGCAACGTAATTGATCTCGATTAAGCAGATCGACTTCTTTCATTTTCTCATCGTCGGAATATGGCTTCCCTTTGGCTTCTGCTCTTACGAGCGTTTTTTCCCCGGGTGCCACGACCATAAGTATTTATTTGTCCTACTAGATTGGAAACTAGGAAACTTTTACCGTCAAAATAGTAAAATGCAACCACTACTTCTTTAGCAATTTTTTTTCTTAAACTTCACCCTTCCGTATACGAGTTTCTCAGGTAGATTTTCTTATTTTTCTCGTTCTTCTTCTTCTTCTATGTGCTGTGTCTCTTTAGGGTTTAAGCGATCATGGCCCTCCGCATCTCCATATTTCTTGTAGCACTTAATACCCCTTCTCCGTTTATCTTACTCAATCTCCTTTCCACCATTTATCTACTTAAACCCATCAAGTAAATCATTCATTGCATTCCCTTGTCTTTCTTTCCCTCTATCTATCTCGTGCGCATCAGGTTCTCCAAGCCCTCCTTCCACATTCAGTTAAGTGCCATACTTGATACATGCTGGGGAAATCATGTCTCTTTCGAAACATAGCTTACTGTGCAGAAGTTTATCCCGCAGTAGATTGCCATTGCTTTCTGTGGTAGACTGGTTGCCAGCCAAAGCTATAGAACTCAATCTGTTCTATTATTTGACTCATAGCTAGAGGAGGAAGAGATGTATTATATTATTAAGTAGTAAGTAGTGCGGGATCAGTTTATTACTTCATAACAATATAAAACTAATCCCCTACTTTATGCCCAGTAGAAGCCTTAATCATGTTTTCAACTATTATATTCAGTCAGTCAGTCAGTTAAGTGCCATGCGTGATACACGCTTTGGGCGATCATTTCTCTTTCTAAACATGATTGACTGGGCAGAAGATTATCCCGCACTAGGTTGCCATTGCTTTCTGCGGTAGACTGGTTGCCAGCCTAAACTATAGAACACTATCTGTCCTATTATTTAACCCATACCTGGAGGGAAAAGACGGATCAATGTATTTTCCGGGGGTATTTGTGTGTAAGTGAATTTCAACTAGAATTCGAACTCGGCTCTCCGATTTCTCGTTCCGAGTCGATATGCACGGCATCGCAACGCACATCCATTCTTCTTGTGTTCATTCTCTCCAAAACCTTCTCGCTGCCCAAAACTTCTCAAAGTTCATGGTATCCTGATCATACTTCTGCAGTATTTTTTTCATCTTTGATGAGATTGTTCAACATTGGTGGCCATATTGAATGATAGACATCACATAGCAATCCAGTACTCTCTTCGTTGTTTCCAGCGAACTTTTCCTGTCTCTCAATACTCTACATAGCTTCTGGAATCCATCCTTGGCCATGCTAATACACCTTCGGATTTCCCTATTGCACTTTCTGTCCCTTGGTAGAAAACTTCCCAGGTATTTACATTTTTGTACCTGTTTGATTTTATATCACAAACTTGAACTTGTTACGAATAAGAAGATGATGAAGGCGTCGATAGAGCCGTTGGATATTTCTCTAAAAAGTTAAACACCCCCCAGAAGCAATATTTCACTATTGATAAAGAATACTTGGTGGTGTTATCAGCGTTACAACATTTTGACTTTTACCTCAATGTTACTGGTTATCCTGTCCTGAATTATACCGACCATAATCTACTAACTTTCCTTAAAAAGAAATGACTAACAAAAATCAAAGACTTACAAGATAGAGTCTTCCTCTGCAAGAATATGACATTATTATAAAACACGTTAATGGAAGAAACAATGTTATTGCAGATGCTTTATCTGGAAAACAACAAAAAATTATGATATTATGTTTTATTGCATTACAAAAACTGATATTGTTTCACAAATGTTTTTCATTATGATTTCAAAACGTTTACTTTGAAGTGGGGAAGTGTTACGAGGATGCATTTATATAAAAAATAATATTAATAATGTCTAAAAGTTATGGTAATGAATTTTATTGAGGCCTACTTGTTATTACAAAAAAGTTTTAATTCGCGAAGTACTTGCTAAATGAAGAAATTAGGAATAGAACGTTTTGGAACATTCTAGAAATTTCCAGTATATTCCAGTAAAATCTAGAGAATTCGAAATGATTCTAAAAATATGCAAATTAGGTGCTAGCCCCTATAAAAATAGGTTTTGGTAAGAGATTAGTTAGTTGCTAAAAGGATTTACTGACATTATCAACTCCGGTTTTGATTCAAGGATTTGTATATCCAGCCGAAAGAATCTCTAAGAAAAGTTGCCGACAAACTAAAACCTGAAAGAGAACCTCATGGAACTAAGTAGGTAAATAGATATTTTGGACTTTTTCATTGACCAAATTAATAATTATTCTTTACATAAACATTTGAAGATTTCCAAAAAATATAGCACTTAAACTACTTTGCTAGCTTAACTGGGTAAAGATACTTGACTCCTTACCTTCCCTTCACCCCTCGTAGGACTTACCAGTAGTAAACTCAAATTTTCTGTTGAATGAAAAAATTCTATTTTGTGTATATATATTTTTATTAAAAATTAAATATTTTTCTGTCATTTAGCTCTATTTTTTGGTTAATCATTTTCTTCTTTTGTTACAACTTATAACACGTAACAAAATTTATTTCCTGTATCTGCTACCAGCACTGTATCATCTGCGTATTTTATATTGTTCAGGTTAAGCCCGCCAATGACGAATCCTAGCAAGATTTCTAGAGTTCTAAGAATTTTTAGGGGGTGCTCAGTTTCTCATACAACGTTCCAGTAAATTGATCCCCCATATTGGAAACACTCGTTTTTAGGGTCGAGTAAAAAAGACGGTCTTTTTTATTAATTTCCTTTGCTTTTCATTTTCTTTTTTTTAATTACTTTTTCAGTGCAATCCTAGCGATTAGACCCTAATCTTTCAGATTAGCAAGAAAAAAAAAAAAAGAAATTGGAAAAATTGGAAAAATTCAATATTTAAAGATTTTTAGGGGTTGCTCAGTTTCGCATTCAACGTTCTAGTAAATCGGTCTTTTTCATTAATTTCCTACAAGTTTTGAGAAAAAAGAAAAAAAAAGAAAAAGGCAATAACTCGTCATTGTCTTTTACTTGACAACAAAGCGAGTGTTTTCAGTATGGGGGATCAATTTACTAAGACGTTGTATGAAAAACTGAGCACCCTTTAAAAATTTTTAAATATTGAATATTTTTCCTAATTTTTTGGTTAATCTGAAAGTTTAGGGCTAATCGATAAGAATGAATAACAAAAATTAAATATAAATGAAAAGCAAAAAAATTACAGGTTGGGGTGCCGGTGGTACAGGTCCGCCAATTTATATAATTTACGATATATTTTGAAACAACATTTTTACAGATTTTCATTGTAAAGGCAACGGACATATTCAGACAATGACGCAACAAGTTTGTTGCGTAAATAAATTGAGACACGACGAAAGTAACATTCCAGTTGACCGTGGCTAATTCACTGCAGGGTCGTGAAACAGAAGTGGACATTAGTAATAAGTCCACGCGCGGCATATCAAAATACAGGCTAATGATTTCTACTCTCCTGTTTATTTATCACGGCCAGTCAGCCACGATACGACACCGAGCTAAGCTTCCCAAACGAAGTTCAGTCAGGCGTTTATCTCAGACTCAATGTCATACACACGCGTGATTCTGAAATTTAAGTAGCTGGGAAGTGTTCTAACAGAGGACGGGAAATGCGACGCTGTAATCGCAGTGAGATGGCAAATGAAGCCTTCCAAAGAGATAAGCAGAGAATTAAAAGACAAAAAAAAAATATATATAAAAATAAAAATTATATCAGAAACAAATAAAAGAACATTGAAGTCTTAATAAATGATGGAGAGATTTGAAGCAACAAAGATGGGGCTCAACAGGAAGATGCTGAGAATGTCATAGACTGAATATCTGAGCAATGTAAAAGTTTTAGAGAAAATGGGAACAAAAAAGAGATTTATACTTAACATCAAGAAGAGATAGCTGAAATATCTAGGGCACATAATGAGGAAAGAAGCTTGGAAAATCTGATACTCACAGGAAAGGAATTGAATCAGTCTGAGCATACCATGGACTGAATATCTGAGCAATGAAAATTTTAGAGAAAATGGAAACACAAATGAAACTTATACTTAACGTCAAGAAGAGACAGTTGAAATATCTAGGGCATATAATGAGGAAAGAGGGCTTCGAAAATCTAAGACCCACAGGAGAGGAATTGAATCAATCTGAAGATACCATGGACTGAATATGTGAGCAATGAGAAAGTTTTAGAGAAAATGGAAACAAAAAGGAAACTTATACTTAACACCAGGAAGAGACAGTTGAAATATCTAGGGCACATAATGAGGAAAGAAGCTTGGAAAATCTGATACGCACAAGACAGATTGAAAGAAAAAGGCACAGAAGAACAGAGGGAATAACATAGTGGGTTTGTGTAAATGGATAGCAGAATGATGTTTAGGAGAAATAACGAAGACAAAATTTATTAAGAGCTACAAAGAAAAGAAGATTGTGGAGAACCATGATCACTGAAGAGACACGACGTATAAACAAGATATTTAAGCAACCATTTTATGCAAACGCAGAAAATTTGAGGGTTGTTATATATGCAAAGCAAAACGCAAACCAGACTGTTGGTCGTCACTTTAGACAGGTCTTTACCCACAGATTACCGTGAAGGGTACTATGGACTATGGAGGGTCACATGCCCGAGAGAAAATTCATTTGTGTATCGCAAATAACAGAAAGGAATTCTACCATTTATCGGTAAATCAGTTATGCCATGACAGCAACGAAGAAAGCTAAAATATTTTTGATATCACAATAAATAAATGGAGCGTTTGGTTGCAGTACAATCTTATAGAAATACAGCTGCCCATATGTAAAAGTAAGTGTAAAGTGTAAAGTAGCGAATTCGACTGGGATTCGAACTTGGCTCTCTTATTTCTCATCAACCAAGCCACAAAGAGACGGAACAAATAAATTTACTAAAATATCTATGAAATGCACATGAGTGAAACAGACATTTATTCTTTTCACATTAAAAATGATTGCTTTCAACAAAAAAAGATAAAAAATCGACCCTTTATTCAGCAAAATAATTGCCTGGGCCATTATCTAATGTAAGAATGAATCAATAATTTTAAGTGAAATACTATTGTAGTGATCTTTTAGGTTAAAGATTAGTTAGATTTCTTGTGATTAAACTAGGATTCATTCATATTTGCTACAGGATTAAATAGAATTTAAAAATAGATTTTAAACTATTAAATTTAAACAATTTTAATTTTAATATTAATATTATTATAAATAATAATAATAATAATAATAATAATAATAATAATAATAATAATAAATTTTTCCTTTACACTCAATGGTGTGTAGGGCATCGTTTTTGCTGTTTCCGTAACAAACTGTTTTTTATGGGGCAGGGTTGTTAGCCCTGTGCCTAACCCCCAAACCTAGAGGAAGGTAATTTTCTAAGCGTAGCTTAGATGTGACAACACGGCCGAAAGTAGGGGTACCCAGTGAGGATCGAACTCACTACTCAGAGATTGCTAACCATTACACCAGGCTGAGGTGCCCTAATATTATTATATATTATTAAATATTATATTTAATATTAATTTTAAACTATTTTAAATTCATATTTGCTGCGTGACTAGATATATTTTAAAAATAGGTAGTATTTTCCTCGTGACTAAACAGGGATTCATTTATATTTGCTGCGGGACTTAGCAGAATTTAAAAAGTAGGTTTTATTTCCCGCGTGACTAAACTGGGATTCATTCATATTTACTGCGGGACTAAATAGAATTTAAAAATAGGTTTTATTTTCCGTATGATTAAACTAGGATTCGTTCATATTTGGTGCGGGAATGAACTCAAATTTGAACTAAATTTGTGTATATTTCTGAGATGAAGTATTGTAATTATTTACACTATTTACATTGTTCGGACAGTTGTCCTTATCTTTATTGTCATATTAATGACGTTTCGATCGTTGTACACTCCGGCATTCTTCAGGTGATACACGTTAGAATTTCAAGCCAAATACTTTATTTTGTCCGCTGGGGTAGACTTTTTTGTTACCAAGAATACATGGCTAATGTAAATAAAAGCGTTGGTTAAAGTAATCCAGTGACCTCAAACAATTGTGATTTCAATACCTGGCCACAGCAGAGGGAACAAGATCTTAGAGATTTGAGTTACTAAACTGAAGTAAATGAAACTGAGATATCCGGAAGAATCATGACACGTGGAACTAGAACAATCTATACAGATGGATGAAGTAAATGGTTCGATTCGATAGTTAAATCACCTGAAGAAGGCCGGAGCGTACAACTGCCGAAACGTCAGGATTATGTCAACAAAATGAATGAAGATAACAGACCGAACAATGTAAATAGTGTAAATTGTACAATATTATCAATTAAAATTTCAGTGTCATTCACATATTTCCCTAAAATATTTAATTGTTCATAATATTCAGTCAGTTAATTGCCACACAGGATACACTCTGGGCGATCATATCTCGAAATAGACATGACTAACTAGGCAGAAGATTTTCCCACAGTAGCTTGCCATAACTTTCTGCATTAGACTGGTTGCCAACCAAGGCTATAGGACTCAATCTATCCTCCTATTTAATCTTTTTATCCAAATCAGTCAGTTAAATGCCATACGTGAAACACGCTTTGGGAGATCATGTCCCGAAGGAGTTATGACTGACTGGGCAGAAGATTTTCCCGCAGTAGGTTGCCATTGCTTTCTGCGGTAGACTGGTTGCCAGCCAAGGCTATAGAACTCAATCTGTCTTATTATTTAACCCATAACTGGAAGGAGAAGCGGTAGAATAAAACATTTATTTGAACGTTAATGAATGCAAGAAACTTCACTGGAATTCGAACTCTGCTCTCCCGTTCCTATCTGATATCCATTGCACCACAAAGAAATAAACCGAAAGCTTAGTCATTGTGTGTCTCTTCTAATTTCTGTTTAAAAACCTTTCTGAGGAAATGTCATAACTAGTCATACCCGGTAATAGACTTTAAGGTGTTAATTAATCTATCATAATTTTCTTTCTGATATACCTTCAGTATATTTCTATATAACAATAAACTGCTGTAATGTATAAATAAGGAATATGTATATACCTTGGTTGCCCCTCACTCGAATGTGATTGGCTGGTGTCATCCATAAATACCGACTGACACATAGAGGTCTACAGGTCTACCACTAGAGGTCTACGTCTCTTGGTCTATGACTATTTGGATACGTCTATTGACTACGCCTACGTCTCAGGATACTGCATACGACGAGAACCGTCCATTACGTCTACGTACTAGATTATTCTACTTGGTTACGTTTGCCTCAACCACTTAACTACCTCGAATGATATATCCCTTTCCGGGACATCATAAACTATGGAATAAAGTTTTTTTTATCAAGAATAAATCGCAAAGACTTTAGAATAAAACAAGATCAAAATATAAAATCAACAGCGAAACACTTCTAATTTGAAACATTTATCAAGAAACGAAGGTTTATGAAGCAACATCACATGGGAATTACAGTCCCGTTTTTCAAACGAAAAAACTAAAAACAAAATGCATAGTTTATAGACCATATCGGCTTTTATTGGAAGATCACTTTTATCAAAAGATGGCAGATATTGTATATTACCTTTATTAATTTTTTGATATCAATTTTGGTGAGATTCCTATCTATAAGACAAAAGATGTTCACAGGCTGATTTTCAAAAAAACAAATATTGCCGACATATCAAATACCGTTTCTAAACAATTACTATCAACACCTGTCGAGTTTCATCTTTTGTGCTACCCGAATGTATTTGCAATCTTGATTTTTCAAATAAAAAGGGTTTTCTTTTCAGCTGAATAAAATTTCTGAAAATATCAGTTGTGTAGAATATAACCCCGTCTTTTTGCGTGTAATTTCTGGTAAAAATTTCTCGGATTATACTCGAGAAAATAGGGCAGTGATTTGAATTGTTTGTTAAAAAATGGTTATTTTGGATCATACAAACATGATGATGTCCTCCGGAATGCGGTTGAAAAAACTGCTTAGTTTTCGTGTATAATACGCAGGCTTAACTTTTAGACATATCGAAAAAATGCGTATTATACAGAATTATTTTTTTAATCGTTTCACCCCAAACAAGACAATACCGCCACTGATGCGCAGTGGACTACATAAGAGACTAAAAGTTTTAGCAGGAGGATAGCGAAGTTAAAGACAAACCTGTTACAGGGGGTGTCTCACAAAGGGCAGGAGAAGGATGGGAATACAAGTGTGATGGCATTTGCGAATACAGAGTGAGAAAAGCAAAGAACAAGATATACAGGGTGATGCAGAAAGAACGAGAGAAGGACTGGAGTCAAGTGAATAAGAGATGGGAATTGACATTGCATTTAAATTCCTCAAGATTGTAGCCGTCAAGAAAGAAAGTATACGGAAGGGAGTTCCACGGACGGGAAGTGCGTGGAAAGAAGCTGATAGAGTAGAATTGTCGGCTGCATTTGGTAGATTTATCTGTAAAAGGGTGGGACCTTTTGTTGCCAGTCTGGGTACTCGAGTAAATTCTTGTGGAGCGGACACGAGTAATAATTACTAAATTTGTAAGGGGTTTATAGCTTTTCTAGAAATGATTCAATAACTAGCTTGGCACAAGACCGCGACAGATGGAGGAGACTGGTGGATAGCTGAGCACGTCTGTGCTCCAGTAACCGCCTTCGTCGAAAAGGGAATGAAAGAGAAAGGATTGACGTTTGTTGTTGCGAAATTGCACGAACCGTAACAGGTATCTGCTTTTAAGGACCGGATAATTCAATAACTCCTCCCGATTCGAATGATCCTTAAGTATGTAAGTTATAGAAAATGACACTGTGCTTATAACTTTTGGTAAGTCTAAGTCGTTCGATGCAAAGTGGATGTGTTAAGATTAGGGTTAGCGCGACTGTGCTTGAAATCATCGGGTTCCAACTGGGTTTTTGCGACGGAATTCGCTTACTGTATGTCTTCTCTAGTGCTTTATGAGAAGTGAACCTGAAGCGATTTCATTTGCAATTCATCGTCTTTTGCCATCTAATACTCCTACGATGCTGTTCCTGCGACAGAGTAGACCACTCTGTGGATTTGGCGTACCTCGATGAGGTTACTCTGTTCATGTCGCAGGCTGTTAGCGTAGACCCGATGTAGAAAGAACTTGAACGACACGGACAAGTGATAGAAGTCAACACAATAAATCCGCCTTTATTTACAGTAAGGTTCACACTGTACAAGGCCTGGGGCCACTCAAGGTAGAATATTACGTTAAGGTCTAGTTTATATCAGTTAAGTGCCATACGTGATACAAGCTTTGGGCGATCATGTCTCAAAAGAGACATGAATGACTGGGCAGAGATTATCCCGCAGTAGGTTGCCATTGCTTTCTGCGGTAGACTGGTTGCCAGCAAAGGCTATAGAACCCAATCTGTCTTTTTATTTAATCCATAACTAGAAGGAAGAGACGGATTAATACCTTTACTTTAATTTATACCATTGGGAAAAAGTTTATATAGTTTATCTAATTGTTTCACACACACACATATATAAATTTTTGTAACTGTGACTGATTTTCCAGCAATATGACCAACTGAAGCAGCCATCTTGTAGGAACATATGACAAGAGGCAAAGTTCACGGAACATTGTTGCTGCTTGATAATGACAAGCCACCGAAATAGAAGAGGCCGTCTTAATAATTGTAGGGTTTCGCACATATTGAGGCCTCTCTTGATATGTGTGCAACAATTAGATAAACCAAAGTGGAAGCACAGGCCAAATAAAAAAAAAATGTGTTTTTAAAGGAAGTGAAACATTCGATGGAAAATGAGTGAAATGCTTACTGGTCAATAATTAAAGTTAAAGATTTGGGCCAAGAAACTGACGAAGAAGACCATTTGGGCACAGCCAATATCGGAGGGGGAGCAAGCACAAAGCTCAAACTCGCTGATGACTTAAATGGACCAGCTGGGGAAAAGAGTGAACTGGTATGCTGGGTCAGGTACCTTGACGGAGCATCCAAAAAGCTTAGGCTAGAAAGTATTGCCGACAAATGACTATGGTTACGTCACGACAAGAAACCAAAGTCTATGACCAGAAACTGAAGACAGTTCAAATACCCCGGTGCGATCAGTGACCACGGAACAAGACCAGAAATTTATGCAAGAACTGTAAAGATTGTGACTTCGCTCTCTAAGTTGAAGACCAATCGGATGGAAACACCATTTGCATGCAATACAAGATCAGACTCCTTTGTGTACTGATGTTCCTGTATGCATGTGAAACATGGATGCTCACCGCTGAACTACAAAGAAAGCATCTCGTACCTTGACCACATCACCACCTATCAAGGACGCAGTAAAATCCAGCAGTATGATGGCCCCCACGCTGATTTTCTTACTACCGTAAAGAAAGAGAATCCGACATAACATCACATAACACGATCGCCACATAACACGATCTGATGGCCTTACAAAAGCAGTTCTTCAAGAAACCGTCGTTAACGTAGGAGGGGAAGACAGTAGAAAAATTGGTATGACAATATCGAGGAATGAATAAAGAAGCGATTCGCGAAGACCCAGGCTCTGTCACACGACCGTGACAGAAGAAAAAGTCGAATGAATTCGTTGATTCACATACGTGCAAATACCCTTGAGGAAGATATTACTCACTCTCTTCTCCCTCCAGCTATGGGTTAAATAGCAGGACAAATCCGTTTCTATAGAGTTGGTTGGCAACCATTCTACTGCATAAATAATGACAAACTGCTGGGGGAAAATCTTCTGCCCAGTCAGTCATGTCTCATTCGAGACATGATGGCCTAAACTTGTACCACGTATAGCACTTAACTGAGTGAAGAGTACCTCTTCGGGAAGAGGGTTGATTAGTTGATGAGGAAGATCCGCTCGATATGGTCTTCAGCGTCGGGTCCAGGTTCCATCAATAATTGTGTTTTCTCTTTTTGGCAGTTGTCCAGGAATACGTTGCCTTTCATTGACAGGTTTCAAAGAGGGAATGGTCGATTGCGACCGATGCCAAAGTGGCATTAGAAGAAACGACCGAGCATTCTTCGTTTGTTTCTAGATAATGTTGGCTGGCTGACGGATCGATTGATGTCCGTTGACGACGCGTAAATATGTCACAATAGGTCTCTCGCACTATCAGAGGCAAATCAAATGGTGTGTCTCGCGTTTCTTACAGTTGATAGGTAGTCCGTTCTTCCAGCTTTCTGTTAATTCCCAGAAAACAGAAAGGAAAGACTAACATAATGAAAACCAAACATGTACATGAATTTAAATATCAGGTATATATATATGTTTATATTCAATTAGGTGTGGCGATCACAAGAGCGTGAAACACAGGGTCACAAACACCTATCTAAATGAATATATCAGCTCTATCACTGATATTGAGCGCTTTCAAATAAGTACCTCGCATATATAATATATAAATAATATAATATATATACAAATTGCATATAAATGTGTGTATATATATATATATATATATATATATATATATATATATATATATAGATAGATAGATAGATAGATAGATAGATAAAGATACATATTTATATACATACACATTTTACACACACATATATATATATACATATTCTAAACATATACTGTTAAATATAAGAGACAATGAATTTTTATTATGTTTAATCATGAGCCGTTCTAAACATCGTATTTTGGCTTCAATTTCAGGTGAAAATAAGGACAAAAATTCTTCAACATTTGGGTAATTTTTTTATTAAGTTGCTTCCACCATCAGCGATGATTTTATTTTGTGTTGGCATAAAACTTTGCTAAGCAACAATAACAGTTATCAAAAATAGCAAACGCAGTTCGCAGATTTGTAATGCGGTTCTATGACGTCACACCGCGTGAGAGCTCGAAATGATAACAGAACCCTCTAATTAGATGCAATGTAATGTGTTATAACCAGATTTAAACGTGATTTTATTAAGTGTGGGTTGTTTGGATTTAATGTAGATGGCCTTCAATATCCAATGTGAAACCCAGCGTCACAAACTCACACCTATCTAACTGAATAAGTATCAGGTAAGTTTTCTAACAAATAATAGAAAATGTGACACAAATGAACCGAATCATTAGACTTGGGCAGCGGTCGGCAAACCCCGGTCCGCGGTCCACATCCGGCCCTCGAGTGAATCTTGTCCGGCCCGCTACCTTACTCTGGACACGATATAAATATAGGCAAACCAAACCAAAGTGACAGTTGATAGTCTGAATAAATTGCGTCGAAGTTTAAAAAATATTTCTTTTTACCTGGAGAATGTGTTTTACTTTTATTTATTTATTTTTTTTGTAGGGATTGCCAAAATTAGCACACGACCTCACTTTCACTTTTTCTGTGAAATTGCTTCCGTGTGCGGGCACATTTAAATGAATATAAAATAGTGTTTTCAACAGATTTTAATGGATTTTTTTCAATACTGATTTATGAAACATTTACTTTTAAGATTTAAAATTGTTTTTAACAAAATTACCGTCAGATATTAAATTATATTGAATCCTTGTTTCTTCAAACACATAAAAATTTATTCACATATTTAATAACATGGTTCTTCTCCATGACACTGGAGCCATAGCTGTTTGGCCTTTCTCCATTACTCTACATAGCCTTTTGTCCCTCGCTCTCCCAAAGGTTGCCGACCCCTGATCTAGAGAAATATGTCTTCCAAAAGTTAAACAATGTATTAAGAAATAGGAAAATTGCCTTAAAAATGAAAAAATTCTAAACTGTTGTGTAATATCAGTCCATCTACAGGGCAGTGTATACTGAACAATCTCCTCACAAATGAACAAGCTTGAAAATATTATAGTCAAAACATCTAAATAACAACGAAAATGGAAGCAAAAGGAAAACTTAGAATCAGAAGGATACAGTAGAAATCTCTGTGATGCATAATGTGGAAAGTAAGCTTGGAGAATTTGACACTCCCAGGACAGAGGGAAACGGCGAATAACCTGCCTAGAAGTACATGTTAATAGCCCATAGTATTAACGCAAAGTTATACTGAAATTCTTAACATAGAATTATTTACACTATTTACATAGTTCAAACTTTTGTCTTCGACGTTTCGGCTATTGTGCGCTCAGACCTTTTTTCAGATGATTGATATTTCGAACCGAACCTTTTTTTAACAGAACCCTGAAGATAGTTTTAGTTCCACGTGCCATGACTCTTCCGGATATTTTAGTTTTTAATTTTTTCCTTAAAGTAAAGTTTTCGTTCACCTATTCTGAGGTCAGATATTGAACTCACAATTTTTCGGATCAGGTCATTTTTGGATTATTTCAACCAACGCTTTCATTCACTGGGCCGTGTGTTCTTTGGGACACAAATATAGACAGATATGGAATATTATTTATCAAACACGGTTTTAAATATTTAACTTTCTTTCTTTTTGTCTTTCATTCATTCTATCTTTTTCTCTTTCATTCTGTCTTCCTTTCTTTCATTCATTTTTTCCTTCTTTCTTTCTTCCATTCATTCTTTCTGTTATTCTTTCTTTCCTTCTTTCTTTCTTGCATTTTTTTCTTTTTGTGTTTCTTTCTTTCTTTCTTTCTTTTACTCTTTTTGTTATTTATTTTTTCTTTCTTTTCTTCTTTCCTTCTTTCGTTCTTGCATTCATTCTATCTATCTTTCTTTCTTTCATTCTCTCTTCTTTTCTTTCATTCATTATTTCCTTCTTTCTTTCTTTCTTGCATTACTCTTTCTTTCTGTTTTTCTTTTTTCATTTTGTTTTTCTTTTTTTCTTTCTTTCTTTTGTTATTGCATTGATTCTGTCATTCTTTCTTTCTTTCTTTCATTCTTTTTTCTTTCCTTCCTTCTTTCTTGCATTACTCTTTCTTTAGGTTTTTCTTTCTTTCATTTTGTTTTCCTTTCTTTCTTTCTTTCTTTCTTTCTTTCTTTTGTTCTTGCATTGATTCTTTCTGTTTTTTCTTTCATTCTATCTTTATTTATTTCATTCTTTTTTCTTTCTCTCTTTCTATCAGTCATTCTTTCTTTCATTCTTTCCTTCTTTCTTTCATTTTGTTTTTATTTCATTCTTTCTTTCTTTCTTTCTTTCTCTGCGTGTCTATCTGACTGTGTGTTTTCTCTTTATTTTTAATCACACCTTTCCTTTCCTTGTCCTGACCCACCCAGCTTTATCGTTCTAAAAACAGGTGCTTCTACCTATCCATTCACACATCTCAACACACAGCCGAAAATAATTCATTTCTACCCAAACACTAACCCACGCCTCCATTCTCCCCTCGTCTGCTCTGCCTACAAGTGCCTAATTCAAAGAGCCATAACGTATTTATAAGTCTCTACAGTGACGTGTAGCGACCACACCTTGACAAGATTCGTTCCCTTTACTTTGGAATCTACCACAGGGCAAAATCGTCTGTGGCCCTGAAGAAGTAAAGACCAGCGATAAGATATCCGCCGTCGTCCCTCGTGAAAATATTCGCGCATTAAGCCTTCCATGGAGAACAGTATTTTTATTTTACCTGGTTTTTCTTTTCTTTTTAGGGAAAAGTAAAGAAAATTCAAGTTAATGATAAAAATAAATCTGCCCTGATGTATCATTGTTTTTTGTTAATCAATTCAAGGCGACAAGGGACAATACCTCTAAAACGAAAGACAATAATATCACTAGGACGCAAATGGAGTGAAAGAAAATGACAAAGATATAAGAAACAACAGCAAAACAAAGGGTTAATTTATACTCTTGTTAAAAACCAGGGAGGAGTATGAACCAGACGATATACGAACCGAACGCTTTAATGAATAAATATTAAAAAAAAAATTAGATGAATCTTTAAGAGTCAGTAAAGTACCATATTAATACTGGGCATCAGGAAGAGTCAGTAAAGAACTATATTAATACTGGGCATCAGGAAGAGACAACTGAAGTTCCTGGGACACGCAATGAGGAAGGAGAGCTTGGAGAACCTGATACCGACTGGCCAGGTAGAAGGAAAAAGAGACAGAGGAAGGCAGCGGATAACATATTTGTAGGGCCTGATCAGGTGGATGACGGAACGGGGGTTGCCAGGAGTAACGGGAGCAAACATGCTAAGAGCCACAAGGGATAAGAAGACGTGGAGAACCATGATCGCCTACGTCCTGAAGGGACAGGGCACAAAGAAGAAGAAGAAGAAGAAGAAAGTAACATACGTGATACACACTTGAGCAAAAGAGACATGACTGACTGGGCAGAAGATTATCCCGCAGTAGGTTGACATTGCTTTCTGCGGTAGGCTATAGAACCCAATCTGTCCTGTTAATTGACTCACAGCTAGAGGGGGAAGAAATGTATTATATTATTAAGTAGTAATTAGTGGGGGATCAGTTTATTACTTCATAACAATATAAAACTGATCCCCACTTTAGGCTCAGTAGAAACCTCAATCATATTTTCAACTATTATTTTCAGTCAGACAGTTAAGTGCCATACGTGATACACGCTTTGGGCGATCATGTCTTGAAAAAAGACATAACTGACTGGGCAGAAATAGGTTGCCATTGCTTTCTGGGGTAGACTGATTGCCAACCAAGACAATAGAACCCAATCTGTCCTGTTATTTAACCCATAACTGGAGGGAAGTAACGGATTAATACCTTTCCCAAGGGTATTTGTGTGTAAGTGAATTCAAGGAATTCAACTAGAATTCGAACTCGGTTCCCCGATTTGTTGTTCCGACCCGCTATCCACTGCACCACAACGCACATCCGGCCGGAGAAAGCTGAATTACACTTTAGAATATACTGGTAACCCAGTCATAGACAGGAAATAAGGGATAAATATCTACTTCTGTTCTGACGTGAACCGGACCAGGGTCGAAACAATTTAATCTTCTTAAAGACAAATTAAATAAATAGAAAATAAAATTTCAGCGTTTAACAAGATACATCAAGAGTTAGTAAGTTCTGTCTGTCTAGCTTTCTCAGTCTGTTCATATCTGTCTATCTATCTATCTATCTATCTATCTATCTATCTATCTATCTCAGTCAGTCAGTCAGTCAGTCAGTCTATCTATCTATCTATCTATCTATCTATCTATCTATCTATCTATCTATCTATAGAACAATAAAAGAACAAGAATTAAGAAGACAGGGGAAAACGATTGACATTGCATTTTGGGGTTACTGAGTGTAAAAGAATGAGAAAAAGAAAAACATTATTAAGGAGAGAGAACAATAAAAGAACAAGAATGAAGAAAACAGAAGAAAACGATTGATATTACATTTAAATTTTGGAAGATCAAAGATGACTTGAAAGCAAGAAGCCAGAAGATAGTTTCGCAAATGAGAATTGCGAGAGAAGAAACTGTTAGTATAGAACTTACGGTTACATCTATCCATTTTAAGTGTAGACTGATAAAACTTAAAAGCTAGTCGAGTTCTGGGTTTGCACTGATAGAATCGAAGGAGTGAAAAAGGAGGATCACCAGAACAATTACCATGAAAGATATTTATAGAAAAGGCACAGAGAAGCCACGTTACATGGGAAAGTAACTAAAACCAAGATGCCTTCTCAGGACAGATAACATTGCAGATGATTTTTTTTAGATTACTTAAAGAATCTCTAAATACATAGCAGAAGCACTATTCAATGAATCGACTTATAAAAGTTTAAGCTAGATTCTAGCATGACATCGTGAAGTAAATTTCTTATCTTCAGACCTTGCAATTGTTCCAATATAATCTTACCCTAACTCTAAACCTCTACTTCAGTCAGCGGAAAAATTTAATGCAAAAAGGTGCAATAAATCGATCCCCTGGAGGTTAGCATTAGTCATGCTGATGGGAAATTTTTAAAAAATTCTTTAAGTCACTGTTGCCTCTGCCACACAAGTTTACTCGTGCAACCAGACTGGCAACTGGGTGCCACCCATTCACAGTTAGATCAACTAAATACAGCCGGCAATTCTACTCCACCAGCTTCTTTTCTCGCACTTATCGCCTGTGGAACTCTCTTCCATATTCTTGCTTTCCTGACGGCTACAACCTCCAGGGATTTAAATGCAATGTCAATACCCATCTCTTATCCCCTTGACTTCAGTTCTTTCTACATCACCCTGTATATCTTGTTCTTTTCCTTTCTCTCTATCTTCTCAACTGTCTTCACACCTGTATTCCCATCCTTCTCTTGCTCCTTTCTCTGACACCCCCTGTAACTGGTTCTTTCTCTTTACTCTCCTCCTGTCTAATCTTTTACTCTTATGTAGCCCCCTGCGCGTCAGTTACCTCCTTGCTTGGGGTGAAACGATTAAGAAAAAAAAAAAAAAATAGAAACCATAACAATCCTCAACCAGATGCAAGGAATTTAAATGCAATGTCAATACCCATCTCTTAACAACTTAACTCCAATTCTTTCTACATCACCCAGTATAACTTTTCCTTTCTCTCTACCTTTGCAACTGTCATCACACCTGTATTCCCTTCCTTCTCTTGGTCCTTTCTAACTGGTTCGTCTTTCTCTTTACTCTCCTCCTATCTAATCTTTTACTCTTATGTACCCCCCTGCGCATCAGTTACCTCCTTGCTTGGGGTGAAACGATTAAAAAAAAGACTATCAAAAGAAAGCAGTTTCATTTTTGAAGCGTTAAAATGAAGTAGCTATTTCTTGCCCTAGTTAACAACAGTTGGATGTGCGTTGTGGTGCAGTGGATATCGACTCGGAATGACAAATCAGGGAGCCGAGTTCGAATTCTACTTGAATTCCTTGCATTCACTTATGCATAAATACCCTTGGGAAAGGTATTAATCCGTCTCTTCCCTCCAGTTAAATAATAGGACAGATTGGGTTCTATAGCCTTGGTCGGCAACCAGCCTACCGCAGAAAGAAATGGCAACCTACTGCGGGATAATCTTCTGCCCAGTCAGTCATGTCTCTTTCGAGACATGATCGCCCAAAGCGTGTATCATGTATGGCACTTAACTGACTGACCAATTTGACCTTATCGGACGTATTAGACTTGCCATTATGACAGGAGTAAGTAGTTGTGGCATCCTCAATACTATATTGAGTGCTGAATAGATCGAGGTGGTCGTTGATGAAACGTAGAAACATCGTAGACAGACCTGGGGGACACCTGTATTTATGCAAAAAACATCTTGAAGTGTGGCTGTTTAAGACAACATTCATTTCATTACTTGATAAGAAAGTGTTATGAACGGGGTGTTTGTCTTATAACTAAAATGCCTTAATTTACTGTATGATTCATGGTCTGCAAACGAATGTGTGTGTGTGTGTGTGCGCGCGCGCGCGCGTGTGTGTGTGCAGCACATGGAGAAAATGCATGGGACGAAAGAAAAGTAGATATTTACTCACGGTTACAACACATTACAACATAGGTACATACAGAATGAGTCTCAAGTTATCGGGTTGTGTGTCACAACCATTAGGGCAGGAGAACATACATGTGTTCTTAACCATTGACGGTCATATTCCAAGTCTGTTGAGTCGTGCGTCTCACATCTGAATGTCACGTTGATCACGTGACTCGCGTGGACCCACTTTTCAGAGGTGAAAAGGAAGGTACTCTGTTTTGGAACAGGAAACGGTTAATTCCATTGGAATATGTTTTTATTCTTCCTAACAGAAAGTTTAAGCGAGATTGACAAATTCAGCCAGAAATAATATAAACTTTCAATTTGTTAAAAGAACCAGCATGCCAAATTTTGTCCAACGCCTTCGAGAAATATGAAGATTCACCATTCTCGCTTGATAGCTAATTTGAAAGCTGTTTCTCGATTACTACCTATTTTTTGTTCTATTTACTTTCTCTAATCAATCTTTTATCTTTCTGGAAGAATCTCATGACAGAGGACAACCTAACACTCCCAGCATCTTCATCTTTGTTTGACAATGACCCTCACTGCAAAAATTCACGGTGCATTTTACTTGCTATCTGGTGATTGTCGTAGTTGTAAAGTATCAAAATTTTTCTACAAGTCACAGGTTATTTTAAAAAAACTGAAATAATAAAACTGTAATTTTCTTAGCCATCTGTAAAATAGTATGTTTTGGGCTTCATCCGGGATGTAAATTTTTTTCACCTGAAGAAGAACTGTATTGTTCTAAAACATGAAAATTTTTGTGTAGTGATATAATGCTTTTATAAACCACTGTAATAAAAAATACTATATATATATATATATATACACATTATCATCCGAACTAGACGAAGTATAATAATAATACACTTACACACTTACATATAGACTTACACCTATAAATTAACACATAAACGTTGCTTGACAAATCAAATGCACGTAAATTCTAATTAACTAATTGTAATGAAATGACATAAAATAAATATGACAAAATTTTTTCATCACTCATTCTCTGAAGAAGCTTTATTAAAAATGAAACGTGTTTGATTTATAAATGTTTTCTATTTGTTCTTTCTACCTATCATATATATATGTGTGTGTGTGTGTGTGTGTGTCTGTGCTTGTGTGTTTGTGTTTGTGTGTGTGTGTGTCTATGTATATATCAGCGTGTGTATGTATGTGTGTTTGTGCGTATCTGTGTCTGCCTCATTATTTAGATAAATAAAAATGGAATTATGATAAAGAGATATTCCCGGAAGTCTTCAACAGAAAACAATGAAATTAAAATCCCAAAATGATTTGTGTGGAAAACAGAAATACCGTTTTGTTTTTCTTTAACGCCAATTAGTTCAGCTTTTTTTTTAATTAGTAACTACAATTTTACGGGTTATTTATGAAGAAACATTTCTGGATATAAGAAAAATTCCCGGACGTGCAATGCCGCGTTTGAAATACAATTTACCTGTTTAATTTTAGAAGATGGAAATATATTACAATATACCAATCACGTCAAAATATCGTCGTATATCACGGGATGTAAATATAATCTCAGAAACTATAAAGTACAGAAAACAAAATCAGTGATCACTCCTAATTAAAGAAAGTTCATCGCGGTTCGTTTGTACATTTGTAGCGGATAAGAAATTAATTAAAATCAACTTTCTTCACTTTTATAAAACTTCACAAGGACGTGTGAAGTTCTGGGTTTTCAAAAATAGAAAAAGGATTGAACACGTGCTTAAAGAAAAAGTCGAACCTAGATTTCGCAAGGAGTGTTAAAATGGTTTTTGACCAATGGGAGTGACTTACAAGACTTGAAGACTTAGCGATCCACTGCTAAATTAAAAAAGACTATATAAATGACCTTAGCGTCAGTCAAGAGAGACAGATAGGACCCGAGAGACGAAAGGCCTAAAACGTAACCAACTTCAAATTAACCCGGAGATAAGTTCAGGTCGCACCTTGTTCTCTTTCTTCTTATCTCTTTCAACAATTACAACTACGAACATTTTGTACGAACTCTACTCATAACTTCTTAATAATGTTTCTAATTGAACATTAATTTCTACAAATTCTTGTTATTCCTCCTTTTAATGAATTCCTATTTTAAAATGCAAAACGTATATTTTATTCTTCTTAAGCTATTTCACCCAATTCCATATATTCCAACCTGCCGACAACCAACCTTCTGATGAAAACCTGATAATAATTCAGCATAAAACTTGTAAGCTGTAGGGAGCTCGTTTAAGTCTAAGACAAGGCCGAATCAAAGAAACATTAACCAGCTCCCATACGCTTCACATTTCGTAGACCAAAGATTTTCCAAGATGATCATCTTAAAACAAACACTTCTGTCTAGCCATTCCTGTCACTATTCAGTTCTCCCTGTCTGATGATTCCTGTCTGCGAGTTGAGGCATCAAAGTTTATACTGGCCCATCACTTTGATCTTTTCCCAATAATCTAGATCGCGCATCGTATAATCTGGTGCACAACCGCCATGCTTACTTCTATAGCTATGGCCACTAAACCCTAACACCCTGCCTTTCACAAATTCTGTCGTAATCTTTGGTGGGCTCTCATATCATTCTCCACTGTGCATCTAGTGATTCCATCTACAACCCTGCTTTCTGAGGTCGAGTATATATGCCATTGATTTTTTGCCAGGAATTTTGTTAATGTGTTGTGGATTCCGGGTGAGAAACCGCAAAAAAAAAAAAAAAAAAAGAACAACAAAAACAGATAGATAGATAGATAGATAGATAGATAGATAGATAGATAGATAGATAGGAAAACCTTGAGATAGATAGATAGATAGATAGATAGATAGGAAAACCTTGAGATAGATAGATAGATAGATAGATAGATAGATAGATAGATAGATAGATATGAACAGACTGAGATAGATAGATAGATAGATAGATAGATAGATAGATAGATAGATAGATATGAACAGACTGAGATAGATAGATAGATAGATAGATAGATAGATAGATAGATGTTGTGGATTCCGAGTGAAGGAACCGCACAAAATAATGAACAACAAAACAGATATGGAGGTAGAAAAGTAGGTTATATTGAACGTAATATACAAACTTGAACGCAGACTAGTAAATCCAAGAATACTATTAGTAAGAAATAAATATATATAAGTCTTGAAGTGAAGTCGTTAGAAATAGTATATCCGTGCATATTATTCTAGCTGAGCTAGTCTGACTTCTGATGCGGTAGTCTCTGGGTAACTTCGGTATCTCTCGGTAACTTACGTATCAATTTCGGTACTCTTTGATAACTGTAACGAATCTCTACGATTACTCTCAACTGCAATAATATTTAGTCACCTTCCCACTTAAGGCGAAATGTGACAAAAGGTCTTTTTAATGTGGGTCTTCCCGGTCATATAGCCAGGCCAAAAATATCTGTCTATCTTTCCCCGGTCGTGATTCTACCCATCGGCGGAACCACAACTGGGTTAGTGCTCTCTGCTCGAAAGAAGAGAGAACTCTCCACCCTAAGGCAGAGAGCTGACAGTGTCATACTAACAGCGGCAAATGCCGACTGAGGGTATTCACCAACCTTCCCACGCAAGGTTAGATGTGACACAAGGTCATGTTATAGTGGGTTTTCCCAGCCATATAGCCGGACCAAAAAATGTCTGTCTATTATTACCGAGTCGTGATTCTACCCTTCGGCGGAATCACGACTGGGTTAGTGTTTTCTGCTCGGAAGCAGAGAGCGCCCTCTACCCAAAGGCAGAGAGCTGACAGTGTCATATTATCAGAGGCAAATGGCGACTGAGACTTCTCTTCTCTCTATGGTAGGAGTATATGTACACTTAGTCAAGTCCATTATCATATACAAATGGGAGATCCCACAACATAATGTCCAGTCGATTGACTTGGCTGTTTCTTTGACCTAAATGTTTCGGATGTTATACATTTTGTATTTCCAAATGGAAATTTTGATATTGTAGTCCACGTCATTGCAATTCTATCATCTCTGTATTTTATGAAAAGTTTACTAATGATACCTGTTCTAAATCTATTTAGTCTAATGATTTATTTTCATTGCTTAATTTGCATATCTGAAGAAGGAAAAAAAAGAAAGTATGAAACAGCAACACATTAAGAGACTTATGAATAGATTTGTGAAGACCATTTCAGTCAAGTTTATTACGTTTAGGAAAGGTATGAATCTATCTGTCTTCACATCAGTTACGGATTAATAAACAGACTAGAAGTAATAAAAGAGGAGTAGCTAACATAACTTTTTACGTAGGGGGTTCTATATGGAAGTATAATAGAAGTAGATAGGTTAGTTTATTGTCCGGTTCAAACTCCTCCCATTTATTTTGAACAGAATTAGAAGTATTTGTCTATATTTCCGAGATGAGATTTTATTTAAAATATTTATATTATTCGGACTATTGTCCTCATATTTGTTGGCATTTGTGCGACGTTTAGTAATAGATCATTCTATTTGTCTATATTTCTGAGATGAGGTAGAATTTTATAGTATTTACATTATTCGGACTATTGTCCTTATCTTTGTTGCTATTTGTACAATGTTTAATAATAGATCATTCTATTTGTCTATATTTCTGAGATGAGGTAGAATTTTATAGTATTTACATTATTTGGACTGTTGTCCTCATCTTTGTTGCCATTTGTACGGCGTTTCGGCCGTTGTACGCTCCGGTATTCTTCAGGTGCTAAGAATGTCGAACCAAACACTTTATGACAATCCCTGGGGTAGATGATCTTCATTCCTTGCGCAGTGGTGCCTCTTTTGGTAATCAAGAGTTATTTCCCTCTAACCATGTAAGTTGCTTGTTCACTACTGCTGTAACCTGATATTGCACTCACAACTCTTTGGGTTAAACGACACATGGCCCAGTGAATATAGACGTTGTTTAGTTCCTGTGACTTGACCCAAAGAGTTGTGGGTTCAATATAATACTATATTTTATTTTTCGTCTCGTTGATAAATGACATGGGAGTATCCGAAATTTTCAATTTTGTCGCATAATATTGTCAATATTATTAGTATTATTTAAATATATATAAATTTAATTGATATTTTTTAGCAGAATTTATTCTATCGACTTACCCTACCCCATATATATATATATATATATATATATATATATATATATATATATATATATATATATATATATGAGAGAAATACAGAAGGAAGGCAGAAAACAGCCACTTCCAAAGTATGAACAATAATAAGTGCTCAATACAAAATTCAGCTAGAAAAAAGTAGAGCAATATATATTTGGCAATATTGGTGATCATCTGCCTGAACATACCTCACATTTGAAACCCGTGTAGCAAGGTGTGACAGCTTAATTGATATATATATATATATATATATATATATATATATATATATATATATACCTGCAACTCGCTTAACGATATCTGCCTTTTATGCTTAAGTGAAAAGCTACACATTCTAAAGTACCCCAACAATGGCAAACTATTGAAACGTAAAGACGAATTAGCAGTGTCAAGAAAACATCGAAAATATTTTTCGTTAAGGTTTAATTAACCAAAAAATACCTCATTCACAAAAAATAATCCCATCCAAAAAGGTAATTAATACCTATGTTTAATCCTTAAAATAAATAAAAAAAATCATTGTATAAATAAAATAAAATAAACTCCCACAACAGTAATAGCAACTTTATTCCATCCACTCATAGATAGTAGTAAAATAAAAAGTATCTACCATTTCTTAAAAAAACCTTACATCCCAATATAAAAATTACCCATACAAAACTAAAAAGTGACCTGTTCAAAACTAAGCTACTCCGCACCCCTCTTCTAACCCAAGACTGTATCACTATGGCTACAAAATGCCGGCTAAATCGTAATTAACTCCCACCACATTAACTTACATATCATATTACCAAAAATAAATCGTTTTCATTTATTTTCATTTGAACTTATCACCAGATGAGGAGCAAACGTAGCTCCGAAACACGAATATTTTTGTGTAGTGATACTATGCTTTTATAAACCATTGTAACAACCAATACAATATAAAGCTCTATGTTGTATCAAGCACACTTTATAAAAGTAAATACATGAACAGTGGGTTTAAAACCTACGTGTTCCATAACTTTCTTACAATATTACACTAAATATATATATATAAACAGAAATAGAGGTTGTTCCATCGAGAGAAATTGGTATAAAAGAAAAAGTGCGAGAAGCCGTGAACGTTTTGTTTAAAGTATAGATTTATTGTTGTTATTATTATTAAAGTTAATTGCTTTTTATATATATGAAAACGCAAACTGATCTCGATATCTGAAGTCACAAGTTTATTTGCCTGAAGAGAGTCAACTTCAGAATCGAAACACGTGTAGCTACACAAATACTATCATGGACACTTAATATATCATACACAATTAAGCAATAATTATAATAAAAGCAACAATAAACCTACACTTTAAACAAAACGTTCACGGCTTCTCGCACTTTTTCTTTTTTTTAAGTTGGTTCTAAGCTTTCGGCTCACATGAGCCATCTTCAGAGAGGTTACAAGGACGTTAACATAAAGACATCCACCATCAGCGACGATTTTATCTTGTGTTGACATAAAACATTGTTATGCGACGATAACAGTCACCGAATAGCAGACGCAGGTCGTAAATTTGTAATGCGGTTCTATGACGTCAAACCACACGAGAGACCAAAATGTTAACAACAGAATCATACGTCTAAATGCAATGTAATGTGTTATGACGAGATTGAAATGTGATTTTATTGAGTGTGGGTTGCTTTGATTTAATGTAGATCGCCTCCAATATCTGAAGGTTCTTTTTACTATATATATGCGTGAGTATAAATCTTTCTAATATTACATACATGGCTATGTTTATCTAAGAAATATTGTTTAACTAAACTATGAGCAGAAAGGTATAGTATAGTATATATATATATATATATATATATATTCTTACAATCGAAATTTCTTAATGTATTTGCCCAACTATTAAATTAAAGTTAAATCCTCTTTTCATTATTTAAGGGACTCAAAAGTAAGAAATTTATTTCGCTTTTTCTGAAATGAATTGAAGACATATCCTCATAAAATCCTTCTGAAAATAGCAGATTGTTTTTTGGTTTATCCATGTATTATTAAATCACAAGAAAAGCCAGCTTAGGGAAAAAAGTACTAAGGTTCATTTTTTAAGCATAAACACAAATAGACATTCACATTTCATTCTTTCCTTGTTTCGATCTGACGAAATAGCAAAATGTATAATGAAATCTATTCACAATCAAATCTATGCTCATGAAACGTTTCCATTTGTCAAATTTAAAAACTTTGTCGGGATTTCTACATCCTAATTAAATAATATATCTTGTCAATACAGAAAACGCATTGATAGAACCAAAGAAAAAAAAACTTTTACTTTCAATCCATTCCTGAAGAATTGTACAAAGATTTACCTTCATTTCAGAAAATATTTTTTTACTTTCAAGCCATTGTCATGATGAGAAGAGGATTTACATTTAATGCGATAAAAAATGATTTGCTTTTAATGCGATATATATATATATATATATATATATATATATATATATTAACGAAGATTAACGAAGCTGATTATGAACAACCAACAATTTGAAATGATTTGTTTGAACCTTATTTTTGATCGATGCTAGTATTTAAGTAGATATTCTGTTTATAATCAAACAGTATTATATATTTATTACAATTTATTATAATATATATATATATATATATATATATATGAATTAAGACAAACACATTATTCCATAGTTCAGCGGAAGTGTAGCCTATTTCAGGCGAACCATCATCAGCTTCCGACTTTATTGTACAGAAGATTTTACGCGAACGAAATTCACAAATATAATTCATTCGTGTAATATTTTCTGTACAATAAAGACGGAAGCTGATGATGGTTCGCCTGAAATAGGCTTAAACTTCCACTTAACCATGGAATAACGTGTTCGTCTTAATTTTCACATATATTTGCTGTATATGTATTGATATACATATATATTTAGAGCTCTCGCAGCCAGTTATCGTATATATATATATATATATATATATATATATATAGATAGATAGATAGATAGATAGATAGATAGATAGATAGGTGTAAGTTTGTGTGAATTTCACACCTATCTATATGAATATTTATCACTGACATTGAGCGCTTTCAAATAAGTATCGCGCATATATAATATATAAATAATATAATATATATAACAAATTGCATATATATATATTGATATTTATAATTATATTCGTACACTTTTCTCTCTCTCTCACTCGGACGTACACACACATACACACACACACACACAGATATATATTTATTAACGAAGATTTAACGAAACTGGTTATAAACAACTGACAATTTGAAATGATTTGTCTGAATATTATTTTTGATCGATACTCGTATTTAAGTAGATATTCTGTTTATAATCAAACAGTATTATATACTTATTTTCACCGGCTTGATTATTTACGATAATGATCATGTTACGGAAATTAACGAAGATTAACGAAATGGATTATAAACAACCGACAATTTGAAATGATTTGTCTGAACATTATTTTTGATCGATACTCGTATTTAAGTAGATATTCCGTTTATAATCAAACAGTATTATATACTTATTTTCACCGGCTTGATTATTTACAATAATCCTCATGTTACGGAAATTAACGAAGATTAACGAAATGGGTTATAAACAACCGACAATTTGAAATGATTTGTCTGAACATTATTTTTGATCGATACTCCTATTTAGTAGATATTCTGTTCATAATCAAACAGTATTATATATTTATTACAATATATATATATGTATATATATATATATATATATATATATATATATTAAGACAGACACGTTATTTTATCGTTAAGCGGAAGTGTAAGCCTATTTCAGGCGAACCATCATCAGCTTCCGACTTTATTGTAGAGATTTTACACGAATGAAATTCACAAATATAATTTATTCGGCAATATTTTCTGTACAATAAAGATGGAAGCTGGAATAATCATGGAATAACGCGTTCGACTTAATTTTTACATGTATTTGCTCTATATGTATTGATATACATATATATTTAGAGCTCTCTTAAAGAGTTATCCTACCACTTTATGTACAGGATATTCCATTGGATTCTTCTATATCTACACCGCATGTTTCTATATATATATATATATTGCAATTTTGTTATTACAATGGTTTATAAAAGCATAATATCACTACACAAAAATTTTCATTTTTCGGAACAAGTCTGTTCCTGTTCAGGTGATATGTTAAAATCTTGACATATCACCTGAAGAGGAACAGTCTTGTTCCGAAACATTTCCTGAAGAGGAGCAGTCTTGTTTTGAAACATGAAAATTTTCGTGTAATGATATTATGCTTTTATAAACCATTGTAATAACATAATTGCAATATTATGCTCTACTCTGTATCGAGGATTCTTTATAAAAGTTAATGATTAAACGGTAAGTTTGTAATCTACGTGTTCTTTCACTTTTTTGCAATATATATATATATATATATATATATATATATATATATATATATATATTTTACTAAACGCATTGTGACAGCCTTCAAATCCGAACTATATTCCTAATATACACAATGCTTCAAACAAATTGCAAAAATTTCTTAGCTTTACCCCTGACCTAGGATGAATTTGCAATCGTCATGGAACTAGTTGAAATGTCCGAGAAACGTGCAAAGATAGAATGCCAATTCAGCTTCCTAAAACGATGTCTGAAAATCAACACGGTGCCCTAAACCATCAAAAGCGCTCACTTCCCGGCATGCCTCAAATTACCAAACCGCAAATAATCGATGGACTGCCTGCATGAGTTCTGCATAATCTTTCATCTTAAAAGTAACATCAACGGTTTGACAATAAAACTTTACTTTCAGTAAGTTTGTAGCCTTCTTCATTTCACCATGATGTTCGTTAGAAAAGATTATAAAAAAATAAATAAAAAAAACTTGAAAAAATTACAAAAATACTTTGGAAATCACAAACACAAAATGACGCACACAAACACACACACACACACACACACACACACACACACACACACACGCACATAAACACACACACACACAATAGTCACAAAAGACCCTCTTCCACTTTGGCAAAAGTCAAACTAAAAAGTCAACACATACTTAGATAAACCACATATCAAAGCAAACTGATACCATCAGACCATAAAAAATTCCAACTATCAATCAGACATATACACGCCATAAATACACACACGCATACATTCTCTAGCACACACACACACACACACACACACACACACACACACACACACACACACACACACACACACACTACAATTAACAGCAGCAGCAGCAGCAGCAGGCAGGAAGGACAATTTGCTGAAAGTCGTGGACTCAAACACAAACCCTCTAACATTCTGAAGATGACTTTTTAATCTCGAAATATTAATGTATAATAAATAGGTGATATCCAACAACTTATTTACCTTCTTTTATTTTACTAAATGCATTGTGAAAGCATTCACAACCTAACCATATTTCATATATCTATCTATCTATATATATATATATATATATAGAGAGAGAGAGAGAGAGAGAGAAAGAGAGCTAGCTGTTTATTTTTAATCAGTATATTTTCGTCTACATGCTTGAATATTTTAAAAATCACACTAAAAGGAATATGCACTTTCATGCAGGATTCGAACTTGCACTCTCCACAATAGAGCAGAGGGCACAGTCGTTAAATCTTATGACCTTTAAACGACTCAACCAAACTTTGCCAATCAAGTAAGGTTGAATAGTGAAAAACCAAGTAAGATATATATATATATATATATATATATATATATATAGATAGATAGATAGATAGATAGATAGATAGATAGATAGATAGATAGATAGATAGACTATCTGTTTTTTATCATTGAACCTTCGTAATCATCATTAGACGAATCCATCTCTTTCGACTGTCCCCAGAATGTCAGGCACTTACTCTGAAATATTTGTATTGGCGCTATCGGCGCGAACATCTAGCAGTGCAGTATGAAGTCGCCAAATTTACTGGCGCACTTAATGGCTGAATGATTCTCTTCTTCTCACAGACGCGTGCCAAACTCTACTATGTGCAGTTTAACAAATAACTTACAACGCACAAGCGCGAAATTAAACATAAAATGGTGGAAATTTAACCATCTCGATATATATATACATGATTTTATGCATATTTATTCATTTTTTACTAACTTAGAAAGCAAATTATATTTCTTTTCTTGCGACAGCTGAGATCCGTTTCTCAATGCTAAGAAAATATTATGCTGTTTATTGGAAAACCAACAATATGGTGGTCATGAAAGCCAACAATATGGTGGTCATAAAAAATTAACAATATGGTGGTTATAAAAACCAACAATATGGTGGTTATAAAAACCAACAGTATGGTGGTCATAAAAGCCAAGAATATGGTGGTCATAAAAATCAACAATATTTGTCATAAAAGCCAACAATATGGTGGTCATGAAAACCAACAATATGGTGGTCATGAAAACCAACAATTTAGTTGTCTTAAAAGCCAACAACGTGGTTGTCATAAAAACACACAATATGGTGGTCATAAAAGCCAAAAATATGGTGGTCATAAAAACCAGCATTATGGTTGTCATAAAAGCCAACAATATGGTGTTCATAAAAACCAACAATATGGTGGTCTTAAAAGCCACCAATATGGTTGTCATGAAAGCCTCCAATATGGTGGTCATAAATCCAACAATATGGTGGTCATAAAAAACTGATACGAACGAATCAATTCTTTCCCCACCCCCATCAACATACAAATTGATTTTGCACCTTACATTCAAAAACATCACCTTCACCACTTTTCTATAAAAATGCTAGAAATCTGTTCATAATAGTTTGCTTTCTGTTTATATTCTCTTTAAAAACAACAAATTAGTGGCAATGTATAGCAATTTTTTTGTAGCGTAATATTGTTAAGATGCTCAAAGTTGAAAATTAAAACAATTTCCAGACAGTTGAACCACTGGCATTCGTGTAATATTTAATTAATGAAGTATAAATTTGCGACTAGTCTACCGCAGAAAGTAATGGCAACCTACTGCGGTAAATCTTCTGCCGAATTAGTCATGTCTCTTTCGTATGGCAGTTAACTGACTGATTGTTAACTACTAACTACGGAATTCTTTCATTTCTTTAAAAAGAAAATAAAGAAATCAGCAACGAAGATTTATTGGCCAGTCTTCACACCTTTTCATCAGACATAGTGGCATATAAGTGATGAAATAGTAATGATAGTAATAATAATAACAATAGATATTATATTATTACATATATTATTTAATAGAAAAGATACATATAAGCAATGTATCCTTTTGCCCGATAAATGAAGCATTCTTCAAGTATATATATATATATGCATCCTCTGACATAGTTTTCGTTAATGAGATTTCTCGAACATTCAGGGCGGTTGAAGTAACAAAATCGCTCTTTAAGAAATACATGTATGTGTTGTGATAATGATTTATGTCAAGATTGTTGTTTTTCAGTAGTTTACTGAAAAAAAGACCTGACGAGTGAAGACATCATAACGATGTCTTACCGAAACTTCGACTCTGCTTAGTTAAGCTACAAACTTCTCTACATTAGTAATATATATATATATATATATATATATATATATATATTTTTTATTTTTTATTTTTTTTCATTTTTAAACGAGTTAGTTCGCTACCTTGGTTTCCGCCATGAGTGGTTTCTTCAGGCTGATAAAATTATTTATTCATTATTATTTATTAAAATATTATTAAAATTATTATTTATTAAATAATTATTTATTATAAAATTATTTATTTGTTATTTACTAAAATAATATTAAAATTATTTATTAAAAATTGCATGATAAAACCACTTATGGTGGAAACCAAGGTAGCGAAATATTCAAAAGTTCTAAAATATAATTGTATAGAACACTTTTTAATACAAATGTGTACTGGTCTAACCCTATTAGGACCAAAGACTAAGTATTAAACAATATATATATAGTGTATCGAGGCAGCAGATAATTTTCTAAACATATACTGTTAGATATAAGAGACAATGAATGTCTATTATGTTTAATCATGAGCCGTTTAAACATCGTATTTTGGCTTTAATTTCAGGTAAAAATAAAGACAAAGATTCTCCAACATTTGGATAATTTTTTGTTAAGTTGCTTCACATGATCCATCTTCAGAGAGGTTACAAGGACGTTAACACAAAAACATCCACCATCAGCGACGATTTAATCTTGTGTTGACATAAAACTTTGCTTTGCTTTGATCAGAGTACAATTAAACAACATTTCTAAAAAAAAACATAACCAGGTATATCAGACAGATTTTAATCAACAATGCATTAATCCTCACTCATGCACACAGTAAAAAGACCCTTCAAATATTGGAGGCCATCTACATTAAATCAAAACAACCCATTCTTAATAAAATCACGTTTAAATCTGGTCATAACACTTTACATTGCATTTAAATATATGTTTCTGTTATCATTTCGAGCTCTCACGCGGTGTGACGTCATAGAACCGCATTACAAATTTATGAAATGCGTTTGCTATTTTTGGTAACTTTTATCGTTGCTTAGCAAAGTTTTATGTCAACACAAGATAAAATCGTCGCTGATGGTCGATGTTTTTATGTTAATGTACTTGTAACTTCTCTGAAGATGGTTCATGTGAGCCGAAAGCTTAGAACCAACTTAATAAAAAAATATCAAAATGTTGGAGAATGTTTGTCTTTATTTTCACCTGAAATTAAAGCCAAAATACGATGTTTAGAACGGCTCTCGATTAAACATAATAGACATTCATTGTCTCTTATATTTAACAGTATATGTTTAGAATATATGTATATATATATAATTATAAGTTAGGTATGGAAGTCAACTCGAAATCAGCACCATCACTTGATAAGACACGAGTATTGTCGAAACAAAATAGCTACTTTTGCAGTGATATTATAACTTATTTTATATATAGCATCGCATCGGTAGAAGAAGACTGACTTTAGCGTTTTATATACAATGTAAACACACGCCAGTAGCCGAGAGTGTTCAAATTCATTACTGAATGAACGATGCATAGATGTGTGAGTAGCTACAGTTTTTTTAAGTCTAACATTCAGGCGATTAGGGTATCTTCAGTCAATATATAATAACTGATTTTTCCGTTTTTCAAACGCACCAACAGGGATATTTTCGAACGCGCGACTAGAATTTCCAAACAACCGAAAATTTTCTAAATTAGGCAAGGATCCCACAACACTTTCATCCATGTTTGTATGATCCTAGTATGTATTTATAAGTGTGATTAAATCTGGACATAATTTCGGATTTTTCACATAATAATTTTTTCGTTCTGGGAACACACACACACACACACACACACACACACACACACGCACACGCACACACACACACACATTATATATATGCAGCATATATATATATGGTGGACTCTTATCGTAAACGACAAAGGAGAATCAGCAGTGGATGGTGGCCTTCGTTCCACACTTATGCCTGGGATTTCTTCCCTGCATGCACTTGTGTTGAACTAATATCCATTCAGCTACCGATCAACCTGCACTAAGATTTGTTTAAAGTGTTCATTTGTTTGTGCGGCACAAAGCACGCTCTCTCCATCAAATCAACACAGCCTATACAGGTGCACTGTGTGCCACGCGTTAGGTGTTTCTGATGATCGCCTGTTATATTATCGCGGAGTTTGACATCCCCAGGGCCTTTAATATATTGGGTAGTGCATATTGGACCACACAATATACATGTGGGGTTTTGATGTCAGGGTTTGCCGTCTCTGGTGCGCCCATGATGAATTTGCTCAGCCATCGATAAACCTGCACATATGTACGCACACACGCGTATACATGATGTAAATAATACACTCACAGTAAATATGTACAAAGCCGTCCCACACGTGGACACACCCACACCCACACACACACCCACACACACACACATGCATGCAGTGTATTCACATAACAAACACGAACACTCAGGCACACACACAACTATTTAACCCATAGATGGGACTCTAACAGGTACTACCAATCTGAGCCAGAATCGAACTGGGAGTCATGGCATTTAAAGGGTAAATTTACATTCCCCAATACGCCAAACTGTAAATTTAGACCAACACTACTGATTGAATTTAATTTTATGTCATACCCAGGACATATTTCATTTTGCATATATATATATATATATATATATATATATATATATATATATAACAATAGGAAAATGTATTAGTTGCCAACGCATTTCATCCAATGTTAACTTTTTCAAGGCAAAAAAAAAGCCTGAAATGAATTTATTAAAAACAAAGTAACTAATAATAACAAAACCAAACGTCCTTATATATTATATCAAATAAAATTCCGAATTCTATATAAGTTGTATAGCTATTTCAGTGAGAAAAATCTCGCTTCTTCAGTAACGAACAAAGACAATTTTTTTCTATTTCAAATATGGTACAAAAATTCACATACCGGAAGGAGCCCAAAAAATATCCAAACACAGGAAGTTTTCATAAAAAGGGGGAGGATTTAAGAAAGGATAAAAAATTCTTTTATATGTGCATATATATATATATATATATATATATATATATATATATATATATAATATGATTAAAATATATATATATATATATATATATATATATATGTATGTTTATATGTGTATGTATGTATATATATATATGTGTGTGTGTATGTGGATATATATATGTATGCGTGTATGGTGTATATATGTATATATTTGGTGTGCAGATGTATATATACTTCTTGTTTCTACATATATAAATGTGTAGGTGGGTGGTGTGTATATGTGTATGGGCTTTTGAATAATTCCTATGTTTGTGAATGCGAATTCATAGTTTTTTTCTTAAATGTTAAAAATTTAGTTTTATACAATGTAACAAACGAATGAATATATCTGCAATTCACTTCCGGCCAAAGTTTGAAATTTCTATTTTTTGCCGATTCTGTTGTCTTCACACTTTCTTCTCTCTGTGCATTTTATCACTTTTTCCTCTTTGTTAAGTCCAGACGTCGCGTGATCAATATCTGGATATGTCTATATTTTACTTCCTATCTTAATTTGGGGTCTCTTTCTCTCTGAGCCGTTTTCATTGGCTCTTTCCTCTCGTTTCTTTCTTTTTCTCTTGTATTCCTATTTGTTATTTATTTCCTTTGTGTCATTTTTCCTTTTTCTTTCACCTTTTTTTAATTTCTCCTTTTGCTTGCTCATCTTTTATACCCATTTAACCTTGTACGAAATAAAATAAAAGGAAGTGAGTTTTCTTAAATTTTATTTTAAAAGATAACGTTTATTGTCATCATTATTGACTGCCTAATGAGACATTGTTCTTTCAATGTCGAAACAAAATGTACAATATTGTAGTAGTTTGTAGTTTGCACATGTTCTAAAGTAATAATTAATAATAAATATTAATTGCTCTATTTTTATATTTGCATTAATGTTTTGAACGTTGCAAATATTTTCTTCGTTCCTTATTGATTTGGATATATTAAAATTTTAAAATTTCAAGACCAAAATATACTCCTTAACAAACGAAGGGAGATCATAAGTATGTGTCGCCATAGAAATAAATATAAATTACAATAGTTATCCTATTACTCCAATTAGTCCGAATAAAAATTTTAAAAAATATCTTTAAAAGTTGGCCAAACAGTTACTTCCCCACCACCTAACATTACTGGCTCAAGGGTCTGGCCACATGCCTCCCATTAGCAAGGAGGATTTACTACTAATTTTTTCTCCCATCCAAACCCAATGAAAACTAATACATCCCAACCCCTGTTTTTTACCTAAGCTAACTCCTTGGCTTAGAATTTTCCCACATTCTCTGTTTATAAGAGTTGAAGAATGCATGCCTTAAAATGACATGTTGAAAATGGCTATTTCCCCATTAAATTTTATCTGAATTTACACACACACACACACACACACACACACACACACACATATATATATATATATATATATATATATATATATATATATCCGTTATGATATTCCCACACGTAGAGCAGGCTTGCCTGACGAAGGATAACATTATAATGGCTTTCTCTTGAAACATGCAAGTCGCCATGAATTTTTGTTCAATTAAAGTATCAAATTCTTTGTGATATAAACTATCAACGCGATATAAAGCTACTGAAAAACAACAGCCTTGGCGCTGAACATTATTTATCTCAACACTATATATATAAAAACATTTCGTTAATCTTCGGGACTTTCCGTAACATTGCATGTTTACATTTGTTGACATTACAGTAAGCTTTCAAGACAAAGAGGGTTATTCACGTAAAATTGAAAATTATGTTATATAAGGCTTGATTTAACTTTGATTAGACCGTGAACTCATTCGTAGTTGAGCGCTCTAAGGCGCACCAGATCAGTTGGTGGCTTCACCTATGTTGCTAGGGTCTGCAGGTTCGAATCCTGCCGAATGAGGCACATTTTCGTAACAAAATTTATCATAAACAATCAGGCCGGTAGAAATAATTATACTGTTTTTATTAACAACAGAATATCAACCGAAATACGAGTATCGATTAAGAATAATGTTCAAACAAATAAATTAAAATGTCGGATATTAAAACCATTTCGTTAATCTTCGGGACTTTCCGTAACATTATATATATAATTAAATTTGATTTTTTAAAAAATTAATTAAAATTGTGACACTGAAATTTCTATGTTTCGAGATTTAAGTCTTTTATCTCGTTGTCAGACAATGTTCAGTAACATTGGTGAAAATGGTTTTCTTTTGAAAATAGAAAACAATACGTTTGCTTTATAAAGAGTTAATATGAAGGGGTAGACAAAAAATTTACATCTTATGGGTGTGTTTAATTTAACTAATCAAAATGAAGGATGACTTTGAAAATTTAAAACAATAATGTTTATAATAATGTTTTAAAAAATAGTGGATATAAATGCGCTGATATTAAATATGTAAAAGAGAATATCTATACCTGAAGAAAAAATCGAAATAGGAAAATAATTTGGTGCACACCGCCTTCATACCAAATGGTTACCTGTAAATTAGGTCAAAATTTTATCGCTTTGATTGAGAAACATTTTCTGAACAAGAATCCGTTAAGCAAGATTTTCAATAAAACTCACTAAAATTAATTTATAGTTGTACTGAAAATCTAGAAAAAATTAAAAGAAAACATAATAATAAAATTTCAAATAAAAACCTGAACCTAAATGAAAATAAAAATAATTCCAAAACTGAAATCAATAATTTACAAAATTAAAAATGCAATTGTAGAAACCCTATTGAGTGTCCATTGGAAAATAAATGCCTCACGGAATCTATTGTACTGAAAACCCTGATAATTAAAAAAAAAAACTGATGTCGGTAGTACTAAAAACGTTTTAAATTATTAGCATATTTCTTTCTTTAATAACAATAAGTCCCGTAATCGAACATTCCTATCCAAATATTTACGGTACTTAAAAACTAGTAAGACCCCCACAATAAAATGGAAAATTTAAAAAAAAAAAATCGGGAAAATTGAAGTCTTTAAAAGACCCATACATTTTGTACTATATGAAAACTATACATTATTCAGTCAGTTAAGTGCCATATGTGATACACGCTTGGGCGATCATGTCTCGAAAGAGACATGACTGATTGGAGAGAAGATTGCCCCTTAGTAGGTTGCCATTGCTTTCTGCGGTAGACTGGTTGCCAGCCAAGGCTATAGAACCCAATCTGTCCTATTATTTGTCTCATAGCTAGAGGGGGAAAAGATTATTAAGTAGTAATTAGTGGGGGATCGGTTTATTACTTCATAACAATAAAAAAAACTTATCCCCCACTTTATGCCCAGTAGAAGCCTGTTTTCAGCTATTATATTTACTCAGTCAGTTAAGTGCCATACGTGATACACACTTGGGCGATCATGTCTCGAAAGTGACATGACTGAGTGGGCAGAAGATTGTTCCGCAGTAGGTTGCTTTCTGCAGTGGACTGGTTGCCGACCAAGGCTATAGAACCCAATCTGTCCTGTTATTTAACCCATAACTGGAGGGAAGTGACGGATTAATATCTTCCTTAAGGGTATTTGCGCGTAAGTGAATGCAAGGAATTCAGTTGGAATTTGAACTCGGCTCCCCGATTTGTCGTTTCGAGTCGATATCCACTGCACCACAACGCACATCCGCAATATACATTATTACGTTTCTTAACAATAAGGATCTATTAAATAAATGTAATTAAATTGCTGTCATACGTAGACATTGTAAAATGTTCCCCTTTAGATATAGTTAATAATTCTTCTTATAAGCCTATTGATTAATTTACATATATTCGTTACTTTATTTTGTAATATGATATAAATAATATTAATTTAATACAATTTAGGATTGCCATGTGTTAAGAATACACGATGAATTGATAAAGAAACGTATTTTGAACAAAAAATACTACAAGGGTCATTCAATAAATAAGGTGGTTTTTTGGTATAAGGACTTCTACGAGGGTCATACAATAAATAAGGTGAATTTTTCGGTATAAGGACTTCTAATACAAATAGAAGCTTACTTGTTTTTTTTTCTTTACTTCTTTTTCAAAGGGATTTAATTTTTTTGCAGATTGAAAAAAACTTTGAGAGTTTTGGAGATTAACAAAGATGGCCGATCAAGAAGCATGCTCCAGAATTGAATAGAGGTCATTTATCAAGTTTTTGGTTGCTGAAGGGTGCAAACCAGTTGAAATTCATAGGAAAATGTCAGCTGTGTATGGTGCCACACGTTTCAGCCAAAAAATGTTTACAAGTGGGCCAAATTGTTTAAAGAAGTTTGAAAGTGACGATGAAGTCAAAAGTGTTGTGAGCGATTGGCTGAGACATCAGTCCAAAGATTTTTACGCTGAGGGAATACTGAAGCTTGTGCACAGATGGGAAAAGTGTGTGACACTGCTGAGAGACTACGTTGAAAAATAAAAAAATAAAAAAGTAAGCTTCTATCCGTATTAGAAAAATTCACTTTAGAAAAATTCACCTTATTTATTGAATGACACTCGTAAAATATTTTAATCATTCCAAAAGTCACTTTAAAACAGGTCTAAAATATTTTTTTTTGTTTTTATAAGTAAACAAAGAACAAGGATACATTTAACTCTAAGAGTATTTCTTCGTAAGTAAAAAGTATACTTCTTACTAGAATTAAGCAGTCTATCCGAAAATAAAACAGTTTTCTTTAAACATGTAAAACCCACATTCCCTGAATATCAAACCTATATTTGAATTTTTCAAAGTCATCCTTCATTCGGATTAGTTAAATTAGAGACACCCATAAGCTGTAAATTTTCTGTCTCCTCCTTCATATTAACTATTTATTAAGCAAACGTATTGTTTTCTATTTTCAAATGTAAAACATTTTCACAAAAATTACTGAACATTGTCTGATGACCAGATAAAAACTTTAATCACGAAACATAGAAATTTTCGTGTTGCAATGTAAAATAATTTTAAATAAAAAACAAATTTAATTATATTGCGCTTTACGTTTTATTAAGCACTTTTTAAAAAAGTAAATATCGGAAAACTCGGGATTCTAAACTTGATGATTTTCTTCATCTGGATATATATATATATATATATATATATACATAATTATATGTTTATGTCAATTTTTCATGCTATATATATATATATATATATATATCCATATATATATATATATATATATATATATATATATATATACATATATATATATATGTATATATATACATATATATATATATATATATATATGTATATATATATGTATATATATAATATATATATATATATATATATATATATATAATAATTATATGGTTATGTCAATTTTTCATGCTATATATATATATATATATATATATATATATATATATATATATATATATATATATACATATATATATATATATGTATATATATACATATATATATATACATATATATATGTATATATATATATGTATATATATATAATATATATATATATAATATAATTATATGGTTATGTCAATTTTTCATGCTATATATATATATATATATATACATATATATATATATATATATATATATATATATATATATATATATATATATATAATATATGGTTATGTCAATTTTTCATGCTATATATATATACATATATATGTATAATATAATTATATGGTTATGTCAATTTTTCATGATTATATATATATATATATATATATATATATATATATATATATATATATATAGTAATGGTTGTTACAATGGTTTCTAAATTCACAGTATCACGACACAAACATTTTCGCGTTTCGAAGCTGCTATGTGCGTTTCACATTGGGTGATAAGTTGAAATGAAAATTAAATGGTGAAAACGGTTTGTTGATGGTGATATGATGTTTAAGTGAATGTGGGGTGGGAGCTTATTCTGATTTCATCGGCCGTATTGTAGCCCTAGAGATATAGCTTTGGGCTAGGAGAGGTAGCTTAGTTTAAGACAATTTCCTTATTTATTCTGTCTCGGTAGTTCTTATATTGGGATTTATGGTTTTTTACAATGTAATGCTCTACGTCGTATCGAGCACTCTTTATAAAAGTAAATGCTGAACAGCAGGTAAAAAAACCTACGAGTTCTATAACTTTGCTACAATATATATATATATATATATATATATATGTCCATTCCATAATCCAACAAACTCAGTTTAATATAAAATATTAAGTGTTCTATCTATGTAGAGAGCTGAATGGGTGTTATCCAGAGCCTTTTTCATTTTTTCTTTTTTTCTTATATTTCTCTCTTCAGTTAAAGGAAATGCTTATTCCGGCAAAATTTTTTGTACCAAATAGAACGAATATTGTGTGGTCTGATGAAATCAGATAATTTAGCTTATTGAAATGAATTATAATTTATAACCAATTTGAATGACGTGTTGAGTTTTCCTTTATATATATATATATATATATATATATATATATATATATATATATATATATATATATAATTCCAGGTGAAGAGGACTCAAGGTTTTTTTTTATTTTGAGTGCTCTGGCATTTATTTTATTATGAACAGTGCTCAGTATAACGAGTGTTATAGTGCTTAATATAATTATGTAGTTATGAATTAATTGTACATTGCGACACGGAAATTTCTATGTTTCGAGATAGATTCTCATCATCAGGCAATGTTGCTGTTGGTTGTGCAGATTATTTACATTTAAATGACAAAAACCTTTGGTTTACTGTGTATGTATGTAGGAAGATATAAAATTTGCGTGTGTGTTTCTTTTGGCTAATCAGAATGGAGATTCATTTTGGCATTTGGCCCCAAAGAATACATACTAACCAACATTTTTGCTTTTTTTTATTTTTTCCTCCCTTTTCCCTTGTTTTTTTCCCTCCTTGATGGTCAAGATGTTAACCTGACTTTAACCATCATTTTCCCTTCTTTCACTTCAGTTTTATTACTTTTGATGAATCGCCACTCTGATTAGCCAAAAGGAACACACATGTAAATTTTTATATCTTCTCACATACATACATGCACAGCAAACCAAAGGTTTTTGTCATTTAAATGTAAATCATCTGCACAACCAACAGCAACATTGCCTGATGATGAGAATCTATCCTGAAGCTGAAGATGGTTCGCCTAAAATAGGCCTATACCCCCGATTTACCATGAAATAACGCGTCTGCCTTAATTTTCCTTACATATATACACTAGCAGTATAGCCCGGCGTTGCTCGGGTGTAATGAAAGCTTTAAAACTAATCCATGATCCTAGAGCTCAGACTCTTTAGACGTTGGCACGAAATACTAAAAAGCAATAGTTGTTTCCAGTTTAAGCGAAACCGTAGACTGAAAGAAAAATGAATGGATGTAAGTTAAATTTTGATTTTCTGGTATCGATATCAAATAGGTTTTTTCGTCGTAAACTGAATTTTGAAGGCTAAATAAGTCCTCTGAGTAAATGGTATCATGGCTGAGAATAAGAACTACAATTATACCTACACAGAACCAAACCAGAAGCAAAAACTAAAATAAAAGGACTGAAAAAAAAAAAGAATACAAACATATAGGCAGATAAACAGACACACACAAAAACATATTGCCTTTTAGATATATATATTATCGATTTTCTGCACTATTGTAAGAACTGCAACCTTCGAACTTCTGAATTTCGTTTCTTATGTCTTTGTCTATGAGTGTATGAAATTTGATTAAAATCGGACCACTCCTTCTATAACTCGACTTTTTCGATTATCGATTTTCGATATTTATCGGGGGTACCTCGACACAAAACCTAGCCAAGGACACTCGCAGACGCTTATAGTACAACTGTGTAAATATTCAAGAAAATCGGTTCAGCCGTTTCGGAGTCTATAGGTAACGGACACACACACACACACACACACACAGAGACAAAGTTTCATATATAAATAAGTTTTATCTATCTATCTATATATATATATATATATAAAGTAGAATCCTTGGTATTTTGTAAGGTAATTTCCACAGGAGATTAAATCCAAAGAGAACTCAATGTTAAAATTTATTGTTAAATCTAACAGAGTATTATAATCAAGAACAAAAGTTGGATATTTTTATAAAACCTTAGGTAATATTATAATATTATTATTATTATACACCAGCAATTAAGGGATAATTCCACGCTTCTAAAAACCTCCCGATTAGAGGCCTCGCTAACGGATGTAGGCAGTAAGAATAGACATGTTTGGGTAGGAAAGGAAAGCCATTGGAAATTCTGCAAGCGTCTCGAATTGATCAATATTATTCAATATAGACCGATGCTAGTGCTAACATTTAGGTTATATTTAGAAGGACCACAAGATTTTGTCCGATATGGGATGTTGTTGCTCCGATAGACAAGGGAAGAAAACGATGGAGAATCATTTTGCATTTCCGACAGAATTGAAAAATCATGTCAGATGAAGTCGTCTGCATGCATGCTTAAAGGCAGATTTCTACGAGCCACTGAAGACGCTGAAGCAGCTGTTGCTTGGAAAGAGGCTGGCCGAACTGGGAATCCGAAAATGAATTAAAAACATTCTCACAAGAACATGAGCAAAAGGAATTAAAATAGGGAGGATAGTGAATGTTGCCACTTGATCTCCGGTAACAACTCATGGGAAAGAATACTAACAAGAGTGTGAAAGATTGCAGAAAAGAAAGAAAGAAGTAGAAAATAAAGAATAAAAAAAGAAAGAGAATAAATGTAAGAGAGTAAAAGAAAGAGGAAGGAAGAAAATGAATAAGAAAGAAAGAAAGAAAGAAAGAAAAGAAACGAGAAAGAAAGAGAAACCAAGCATAAATAACGAGAGAAAATAAGAAATAAAAATAAGAAAGAAAAGGAATGAGCAAAAGAAAGAAAAGAGAAAACGAATGCAAGAAAAAAGCACAAAGGAAGCAAGGAATACAGAATAAAAGAATGAAATAAAGAACTGGAATAAGAAAGAATAAAAAAATAAAAGAATGTGGAAGAAAGAAAGAAAGAAAGAAAGAAAGAAAGAAAAAAGAGAATCTTACCAGGAGCTTAACGTCTACTCCAACGAAATGGAAAAAAGGAAGAAAGAAAGTAAGGAAAAGGGAAAGAAAGAAAGAAAGAAAGAAAGAAAGAAAGAAAGAAAGAAAGAAAGAAAGAGAATTTTCCAAAGGGTTTAACGTCTAGTTCAACGAAATGGAAATATGGAAGAAAAAAAGTAAGGAAGAAGAAACTAGAGCAAAGAAAGAAAGAAAGAAAGAAAGAAAGAAAGATAAAAGAAGAAGAAAATAAAGAAAAGAAAGAAAGCAAGGAAGAGAATGTGCTCAGGAACTTTAAGTCTGATTCAATAAGATAGAAGTAAGGAAGAAGAAAGAAAGAAAGAAAGAAAGAAGGAAAGAAAAATATAAACAGAATAAGAATGAGAAAGAAAATGAATGCAAAAGAAAAAAGAATTAGAAAGAAAACAAAAGAAATATGAAATAAAGAATAAAAAAGAAAGAAAGCAAGAAAGAAATAGGCAGAAAGAAAAAAAAATAAAAGAATATAAAATAAAGAAAGAAAGCAAGGAAGGAATAAAAATGAAAGATGAATTTCTAAAGATCGAAACGCGTCACAGGAAAGCAAAAAAGTAAGAAACAAAAGAAAGAAAGAAAGAAAGAAAGAAAGAGAGAAAGAAAGAAATGTAAATGTCAATAAAAATAAAAACAATAGATAAAATATGAATGAAAAAAAAAAGCATAGAAAGATAAGAAATTAAAAAGGCCGAAAATACGAAGCAAAGAAAGAAAAGAAAAACAAGAAGAAAAATGCGAAGAAAAAAAGAAAGGAATATAATTATATGAAAAACCAAAATAGTCGAACGAAAAGAAGAAAAAAAGGAAAGAAAATGATTATATGAAAAAACAAAATAGTCAAAAGAAAAGAAGAAGAAAAAAGAAAGAAAAAAAGAGGGAAGAAAAAATGAAGTTAAAAAATGAGAAAAAAAAACATAAAGAAAAGAAGAAAGACATAAAAGAAAAAGGGAAAGAAATGATAGAAGAGGGCGAAGGAGTTGATTGTGTGACTCGGATTAGATATTAGATTTAGGTGGGTGTGTTAAATGGTTATCTGAAAAAGAAAAAAAATGTTCGCTTGTTGTTATCGATCGAAATTGCTGATCTAATGCTTCATACTAATTCATTGTACGAAGCTTTCACATCGCACGCTATTTAGTTCATTGAGAAACCTTTTGAGAAAACACAACCATCACCCGATTTTGCCTAATTAGTAGTTTTATTATTGTATGCAACAACAAATGTGTAGCAATTTACTAACATTTCTTTCGTTTTCTTCTAAGATTTCTCTCTCTCTCTCTCTCTCTCTCTCGATCTGGAGAGTAAATGCTGTTATTGAGGAAGTTTTAATTCTACCAGATTTTTTTATAAAATTAGGTTACATTAGTTAATTTAACGACATATCAACCCATCTCGGATTATTTAAAATCGATATAGGATAGAAATCACAGTAAATATTGAGTTATAAGTCCAGTTTACACTAGTCAAAAAAGTAGACAATACTTCGGTTAAGACACGAGTCAAAATAGTAGACAAAGATGTGGTTTATATTAGTATAAAATGTAGCTATAGATCGAGTCCAATAAAAATAGAGGTAGGCTTGGTTTTGTAGCGTAGGGAGCTGGTTAATGTTTCTTTGTTTCGGACTTGTGACATACTTAACCGAACTCCCTACATCTTACAAGTTTTATGTAGAAGGTTTTTCATCATTAAAAGGTTGGTTGTCAGTAGGATGAAATCTGTGGAATAGTGTGGAATAATATAAGAATAAAATGTACATTTTGTATGTTAAAATGGTAATTTATTAAAACGAGGAATAACAAGAATTCATAGAAATTAATGTTCAATGAGAAAGTTAAGGATATCAAGAGTTTGTACACAATGTTCGTAGTAGTAATTGTTGAAAGAGATAAGGAGAAAGAGGACAATGTCAGAGTCGCTTGAAATTAAAGTTACATTTTAGATGTTTCATCTCGCGACTCCCATCTGACTCTCTGACTGACTGACGCTGATGAAGTCCTTTTATTGTAATCTAGATTTTTTGTATTTACTCGCAAAGTCCTTTTTCGTCTTACAAATTCGTCAAAAATCATTTTAGCATCTCCTTGCGAAATCTGGTTTCGGCTTTTTTCTTTAAGCACATGGTCAATTTCTTTTTCTATTTAGGAAAACCAGGATTTCACACGTCACTGGGAATTTTTGTAAAAGTGAAGAAGAAAGTTGATTTTAATTAAATTCTTATCCTCTACAGTTTAAAACAGTACACATAGGTTCAGTTAATACTAGAGTCAAATAAGTAGACATGTGCCCGGTATAAGTTAGAGGTGAAATAAACATCGGCCTGGTTTATGTTAGCGCGAAAAAAGTAGACAGAGGCCGAGTTTATGCGAGACAAAAAGGTAGACATAGGCCTGGTCAAAAGGTAGAGGCAGGCCTGGTTTATACAAGAAACAAAAGTGTAGACAGAGGACTGGTTTATGCAAGAGACAAAAAGGTCTGTTTTTTACTCGAGACAAAATGTAGACAGAGACCTGGTTTATACTAGAGACAAAAAGGTAGACATAGGTCTAGTTTATACTAGAGACAAATAATAGATAGAGACCTGGCTTATGCTAGAGACAAAACGATATACACAAGTCTGTTTTATACTAGAGGCAAAAAAGTTAGACATCGGTTTGGTTTATACTAGAGTCAAACAGCTAGACATAGGATTGGTTTACACTAAAATTCAAATTGAAATATTTTTGTTGTGGTGCAGTTGATATCGGCTCGAGAAATTCCAGTTGAATTCATTGCATTCACTTACGAAAGGTATTAATCCGTCTCTTCCTTCCAGTTATGGGTTAAATAACAGGACAGATTGGGTTCTATAGCCTTGGTCGGCAACCAGTCTACCGCAGAAAGCAATGGCAACCTACTGCGGGATAATCTTCTGCCCAGTCAGTCATGTCTCTTGCGACACAATTAACTGACTCACACAATTCATAGCTTAATACCCACTCACAATAGAGTGTGACTGAATTAGATTTTCGTTTGAACATGACAGGAGTAGGTTCGAAGTATGTATGACTATGTTTGAAAGAAAACGTTTGAGTTGAAACATGCTTAATTAATATTGCAGTGATCGGGAAAGCATTCTCTCGGCAGTCTGGTCTACATACTAACGTTCTTGGGAAGTAGCTATCCGAATAGAATACAAAGGAAGGAGAAACAATTCTCTCCAGTGTGTGTGGCGTGAGGGGTTTTAGCTTTTTAGATCAGATCGTCTGAACATTTGCTATGAAAATAGGGATTGTGTAACGAGAGGCTTTTTGCATGATACTCGAGCAAAAAAAAAAAAAAAGAGGAAGAGACAGGCCCTTTTTAATTTATATTAAAAATCTACTCGTATCCACTGGGAAAGTGTCCCTTTTTTAAGGGTGTTTTCTCCCCTGTAGCGGAATGCTGTCGGTGTATTCGTATATTTGTCGACGTAAATATTTTAAGACTATTCAACATTGTTCCACAACGCTCTAAAATAAAACATATGTCTATAAAGTTCAACTTCGTAATATTCTCTGACGAGGTTCTAATATTTTTTTCATTGTTTTTTCAAGTTTCCGGTGTGCTGATGAAAAAGCAAAGAGTTACGCTTTTTTTTTTATTTTCGATGACTAGATTTGATTTTCTGTCTTGTTGCCCTTTTCAAGTTCCGATGAAAAGCCAAGAAGATTTTTTTTTCATTTAGAGTGACTAAATCTAGTTTTCTAGCTAGTTACCCTTTTCAAATATCTTTTGCGTAAATACATTGAAACAGTTTCGTCTGTGATTTTTTTTGTTTATCTCTCGAATATTTAGAAAAATTTGTAGTAACACATTGGCATCAAGTGACATCAAGTATCTCCAAATTTACACTGTTTTTCATTTTTCGGACAATTTTCCTCATCTTTATTGCCATTATCCGGTCCGGCTTTCTTCAGATGTTGGGAATTTCGAACCGAACCAAATATTACGTTCAGTGGGGTGTATCATTCTCATTCCATGTGCAATATCATTTCTGGTAGCCATGTAGTTGTCTCCCTTTAACATAACTCTCGAAATTATTTGTTCAACCTGGTATTGAACGCACAACTATTTGGGTCAAGTCACTGGACTTAATCAACGTCTATATCTACTGGACAATGTGTCCTTGAGAAGACCAATGAATGAATTTTTGGGACTTATAAACCTAATTTCTCCGTAACCATTTTTACCAGAGCTCATATTGCAATGATTTTCTCTAGCATTACTGGTTTCCATATTGTAATCATTTCTATGCTTATTCGGCTTAGAAGATTCTGTAGTCTACCATATGCACGCATTCCTTAAGTTCACCGCCTCCGATGGGATGAAGTTGAAATAATTGACAGAGAAAACCTAAGAAAACAACGTTAACTTAAGAAATCAGTGCATATGCTTTATTATGAAGTGTTCATAATAAAGGGTTCGGTTCGAAGTTTCTAGCACCCGAAGAAGACCGGAGCGTACAACGACCGAAACGTCGTAATAATGGCAATAAAGTTAAGGACAAGAGTCTGAACAATGTAAATAGAGTAAATACTATCTCATCTCAGAAGTGTAGACACCAGCAAACTTCTTTACATTTTTTCCCCAGTGATTCTTTTTTTTTACAATGTCCTCCTATTTATTTCCTCTTACGTATTTCCTCTTATTTACTTCCTCCTATATATTTCACCCTATTTATTTCATCCTATTTATTTCATCCTATTTATTACCTCTTATTTATTTCATCCTATTTATTTCCTCCTATTTATTTCCTCCTATTTATTTCTTCTTATTTATTTCCTCTTATTTATTTCCTCCTATTTATTTCCTCTTATTTATTTCCTCCTATTTATTTCCTCCTATTTAATTTCTCTTATTTACTTCCTCCTATATATTTCATCCTATTTATTTCCTTTTATTTATTTCGTTCTATTTATGTCCTCCTATTTATTTCCTCCTATTTAATTCCTCTTATTTATTTCCTCCTATTTATTTTCTCTTATTTATTTCTTCCTATTTATTTCTTCCTATTTATTTCTTCCTATTTAATTTCTCTTATTTATTTCCTCCTATTTATTTCCTCCTATTTAATTCCTCTTATTTATTTCCTCCTATTTATTTCCTCCTATTTATTTCTTCCTATTTATTTCCTCTTATTTATTTCGTTCTATTTATGTTCTGCTATTTATTTCCTCCTATTTATTTCCTCCTATTTATTTCCTCTTATTTATTTCCTCCTATTTATTTTCTCTTATTTATTTCTTCTTATTTATTTCTTCCTATTTATTTCCTCCTATTTAATTTCTCTTATTTATTTCCTCCTATCTATTTCCTCTTATTTATATCCTCCTTTTTATTTCTCCCTATTTATTTCCTCTTATTTATTTCGTTCTATTTATGTTCTCCTATTTATTTCCTCCTATTTATTTCTTCCTGTTTTTTTCCTCCTATTTATTTCCTCTTAATTATTTCCTCTCATTTATTTCTTTTTTTATTTCCTCTTATTTATTTATTTATTTCTATTTCTTAGGTGTACTAGACATGTAACAGTTTTGGGTGCCAAATATGAAATAGGTGAGAGTCGAATTCAAATTTTGACCGATTCTGTTTTCTCATTTTGTAATAATGCCTTTGGAAAATGAACAGACATTTCTCTTTCATGCTATGGGTTTAATATCAGTGAGTACTGAAATCTGTTAATTTCATTGACAATCAGTCTAAGAGAAGAAAATCTCAGAAATCAATCCCCAGTAAATAATAAGGTTGACTGAGATCTTTAGCCTTGCTAGGAAAATAAATCTAAAATAAAAATTCGGAATACAAAATCATACTAAACAGGGATGGGCTTTCTATCTGGCCTTAGACATACCATTGCTTATAGGGTTCTGAGGCATTCCGAGGTGGCGTAATTGTTAGTAAGCTTGTCTTGCTAGAATCATTTTGATTGAGTTGTGAGTTCGATCCTCACTGCGTGTCCCATACTTTCAGCATTGTACCACATCTAAGCTGCGCTTAGAGAATCACCATTGTTCTACTAAATGTAGTGCTCCGGTGATTCTTTTGTTTATGCATAATTCTTCTTCATTTCTTGTAATTCTAATCCATTCAATTGTTGAGGTTTTGCTTCTATTTTAATTGAAATTCTGTTTTTTGTTCTTTGAACTATCCGTCTTTCATTCCTTTCATTTATCTTTTTTGCTTTTTCATTCTTGTATTTCTACCTTCCTTTTTTTTTCTCCTTTCTCATCGTTTTTCTTTGTTGGCGCCTTTTTGTCGTTCGTTTGTTCCTTCGTTCTATCGTTCATTCGATCATTCGTTCGTTCGTTCCTTTCTTCCTTCTCTTAGTAATTCATTTAGTAACTCCTTCTTTATTTTTTAGTTTTTATACACTTCATTCTTTTTTACACAATCATTTCTTCTTTTTTATATTAATTCTCCTTTCTCTGTCTTTTATTTTATCTTCTTCATTCATGTAAGTCTTTTTATGTACGCTTTTCTTTCTTTCCTTTCTTTCTTTCTTTGAATGTTTCTTTTTCATTCATTTATTTTTGTGTATGCTTTCTTTCTTTCTTTCTTTCTTTCTTTCTTTTTGCCTCCTCTTTCTGAGTCTTTCCGTTTCTTTTTTATTCATTTAATGCTTTTTACGCAGCCTTTCTTTCTTTCTTTCTTTCTTTCTTTCTTTCTTTCTTTCTTTGAACTTTTCTTGAAATTCACACCTCTAATTGTTTGTTTCTTTCTTTCTTTGAACATTTCTTTCCCTTTCTTGAAATTCACAACTCTAGTTCTTTCTTTCTTTCTTTCTTTCTTTCTTTCTTTCTTTCTCCTTTTTAATCTTCATTTTGATTTTAAATTCTTTCTATTTTCATTCTTTTTATTTTCTTTTTATTTTCATTCTTTATTTTCATTCTTTTTATTTTCTTTTTTCTTTTCATTCTTTTTCTTTTCATTCTTTTTCTTTTCTTTTTTCTTTTTCTTCTTTTTCTTTTTCTTCTTTTTCTTTTATTTTCTATTTTCTTTTTTATTTTCATTCGTTTTATTTTCATTCTTTTTATACTCCCACTTTTGTTTTTCTTCCTTCTTTTATTTTTCTAGTTTACTTTTCTTTCTTGCCATTTTTTTTTCCTTCGGATATTTTTTTATCGTTGCGCCCCAGTCTTTTTCGCTTTATCCTGTCGATCCAATTGAAACCCCATCCCCACCGTTCGTCTCTCGTCCATTATCCAGAAATGGAAATGCCGATCCGAAAAATGGAATTTCACGAAAATGGTTTCCTTTATTTGCATTGTCCCTGCCTGCAGGCCGACAACTTGGGCGTCTCATTCAACTCGCATCCTTCCCACACATCCCGACCCTCACGTACAAGAAGGCGATTTGGATGTAGTTAAGTTACACTCAGCACATACCCGGTTACTCAATGAATTTATGCCATCTTAATCCGATAAAACGTGAGAAGTAGACAAATTTTGATATGCAGCCTAGTCCGTGGATATCTTTGGATATTTAATATAATGCGATATTCTTTCTCCTTATAACCATCATTACATTTGTATACTTGTAAAATTTAAAATATTTATCTATTTCGATGAGTTTCTATCCACGAAATTGCGAAGATAGACCCATGGAAAAATGAATATGTTTACAAAGCAGAAAAAAATACGTATATGTCTAAGATGGACTAAGCATACATACGAACGTATTACACGCACTTTTACGGATGGTTTACACACGTTCAGAAAGTCATGGATTAGTTTTATATGCTTGGGATTCGAGTTGGAAACAACAAACTGGCTTATGTCTTTCTCTCAGGTAGGGTCATGAAAGTTTTTTTTTGCGGAGAGCCCGTCTTCAGAAGCCCATGAGATTAATGCAGATGTTTCGTAAGGCTTCCTCCACGGTTAGAATTCCTATCTGTTATTTTTGGATACAACCAATAAAATGTAAACACAAATTCTACTCCATCATATTCTTTTCTCGCACTTCTCGCCTGTGGAATACTCTTCCGTTTAATTGCTTCCCCGACAGCTATAATCTCCAGGAGTTTAAGTGCAAAGTCAATAGTCATCTCCTATCTTGCAAACCTGCATCCTCTCTCTCTCTCATGGTCCTTTTCCCGTCCACTCCACTCTCAGTATCTTAACCCTTCTCCACTTTCTGACACACTCTGTAACCTGTCGCTCTTTCTCATAACTTTCCTCCAATGTAACCCCCTGCGCACCAGTGGCAATAGACTGCCTTGCTTGGGGCGATATGATATAAAAAAATTAAATAAAGCGAAAACCCAAAAGAGCAAAAAGGCATAAAAATTTCGTGTTATATAAGTTCGGGGTTTACTAGTCGAAATCAAAACGCCGAGAGAACGCTGAGGGAACGCAGAGAAGAGAGAAGAAGAGAATTCCGCTGGTCAAAGACTTCCGACAACTCCTTCGTATGTGCGTGATTCTCTCTGGTTACATCCTCCTCCACACAAACGTCACTAACTAAGAATAAAAGTAAAAGTTCATATGTTTTATACGTATCCGTTGTAAGTCGTTGTCTGTCAAGATAATTTTCCAGCAGCAGAGGCAGTACATAACATTCTGAGCATTCAATTGATTAGACATGTGAGTATAGAGGAACCTTATATTTTATATATATTAGTTGTCATGAGTTATCTCCCTCTAATATTTTCTGCTGTAGCCTGGTATTGAACTCACAACTCTTTCAGTCAAGTCACAGGAACTAACCAACGTCTATAACTCATGACTACCAAAAGAGGCACTAAAACGCAAGAAATGAAGTTCATATACCATAGTGATTGTAATAAAGGGTTCGGTTCGAAATTCCTAGCACCTGAGCGAACAACGATCGAAACGCTTTACAGATAGCAAAAAGATGAAGAAAATAGTCCGAATAATGTAAATACTGTAAATATTACATCATATTAGAAATATAGACAAATAGAATAATCTATTATTAATCGTCGTACAAATGCCAACAAAGATGAGGACAATAGTCCGAATAATGTAAATACTGTAAATCCTACCTCATCTCAGAAATATAGACAAATAGAATGATCTATTATTAAACATCGTACAAATATCAATAAAGATGAGGACAATCGTCCGAATAATGTAAATACTGTAAATACTACCTCATCTCAGAAATATAGCCAAATGGAATGATCTATTATTAAACGTCGTACAAATGGCAAAAAAGGTGAGGACAATAGTCTGAAAAATGTAAATAGTGTAAATACTACCTTATCTCAGAAATATTGACAAATAGAATGATCTATTATTAAACGTCGTGCAAATGGCAACAGAGATGAGGACAACATTCAAAATAATGTAAATACTGTAAAAACTCCATCATCTCAGAAATATAGACAAATACAAATGATCTATAAGCTGATTCTTCACTTTGTGATTGCTCTAATTCCTACGTTTTTATATTTCAGAGAATGTAAATAAATCTAAAAGACATGGCAGTGTAGCTAATCAGTATTTCATTGATTGATTGAGTCTTTTCCTCTGGCTTATCAACAGATAAGAAATTATAATGTGTATATAAAATGTGGGATTAATTACATATTACAACCAATATGTGAACTGATCCCTCACTTTGTAATCACGCTAGTTTCTATACAATTATATTCTAGAGAATGGAAATAAATCTAAAAGACATGGAAGTACAGCTAATCAGTATTTCATAGATTTATCGATTTATTGAGTCGGTTTCTACGGCTTATTAACAGACAAGACATTCTAATGTGTATATAAAGTGGCTGATCCCTCACTTTGTAGTCACGCTAGTTTCTATACATTTATATTCCAGATAATTTAAGTAAATTTAAAAGACAGGTCTGTGTAGCTAATCAGTATTTCACAAATTAATTGATTTGTTTTCTACAGCTTATTAACTGTTCACAGTTTATTTAAAGCCAGAAAATACTTTTTGATTAAAAGATTGTTTTGATGGTGGGGGGGGGGGGTGAAATAATATTTGTTTAGTGATACAAGTCTGACTAATTAACCCATAGCTGGAGAGGAAAATAGGTGGATTCAAGCTTTTTCCAAAGGTATTTGCGTGTAAGCGAATATAACGAACCCAACCGGAATTGGAACTCGGTTCTTCAATTAACAATTCTGTGTCATCATTCATTACATTACCTGCACATCCCAGCTTACAGCACCTGGTATTTTCAAGCTGTCACCCATCTAGATACTGACTAAGCTCGACAATGCTTAACTTCGGTGATCGGACGTGAATCGGTGTTTTAAATAACCTGCTTTAAATAACCCATCAAGGGTTGATAAACCGTAAAAACAAACCAATCATCCAATCAATCTATCCACGCTCTGTTGTTATTGTAATGGCTGATGCTTTGATGAACATGATCGGGTGTTTGTGATCTTTAGCGTCACCAGTTCATGCCTTTACAGTTTGGACAAGCTATGCCACATCGTCAGACTCGTATCATTCTCATTTTCTCAGTGTACCAACTTTAAGAAGCGTGTTTTGCTCAGATAATCTTTCCTCAAGAACTACTACTTTGTGGAACTAACTCCCGAGTGGATGCTTACCTAAGCACTTTAATATTGACTTCATAAATTAACATTCAACGATCATCTATCTTCATGTTCATTATATCGGCGTTCTACAATCTTCTTTCTCAATTCGTACAACACACCACATTCATCATTACTATTTCGACTGTAACCCTCTACATGAGTGAGTCTTGAGTCATGAACTGAACTTTAAAAGAAAACTCGTGCAACCTAATTTTGTAGTCAAGTTGATGACCGATTCTGTATATATTTTGAGCCTCGTGTATCATTCTTGTCCAACATTCAATAGTCGGTTCTCTGTGTAGGGCCAGGAAGTTTTCCCCCCTGAAACAATCCTGCACATATATAAATCTACCATCCACTCTTGCATTGAATATTGCTGCAATATCTGGTCGGATGCTCCTGCTCTCCACCTAGGGGTCCTTGACAAAATCCAACGGAGATCTGTCATGTGATCGATCTCAATTTGACAACTCAGGTATAGTCACTTTCTCACCGGCGCAATGTGGCTTCCCTGTGTCTCTTCTACAAATACTTTCACGGCCTTTTCTCCGATGAACTTAGCTCACTGGTGCCCTCTATATATGAACTTACTCGAGCCACAAGATTAGCAACTAGGTCCCACCCTTTTACTGTGAAACCAACAAATTGTAAACGCAAATTCTTCTCCAACAGCTTCTTTTATTGCACTTCCCGCCTGTGGAATTCCCTTCCGTTTACTTGCTTTCCCGTCAGCTATAATCTCCAAGAATTTAAATGTAAAGTCAATAGTCGTCTCCTGTCTCACTAACCTGCATCCTCTCTCTCTCTCTCTCCCTTCTCTCTCTCTCTCTCATACTCCTTTCTCCGTCCACTCAAATCTCATTAGTATTCTCATCCTTCTCTTACTCACTTCCTGACACCTCCTATAACCTGTCACTCTTTCTCACAACTTTTCTCACAACTTTTCTCCTATGTAACCCCCTGCAAAACAGTGGCAGTAAAATTCCTTGTTTGGGGCGATATGATTATAAAAAAGTTTCTATACATTTATATTCTAGAGACTGTAAATAAATCTAAAAGACATGCATGTGTAGCTAATCAGGATTTTATTGATTGATTGCTTCCCTTTCTACTACTTATCAACTAACAAGAAATTATAATGTGGATAGAAAGTAGGGGATCAATTCTGCATTATAATCAATATATAAACTGATCCCTCACTTTATGGCCACGGTCGTTTGTATACATTTATATTCAAGAGACTGTAAATAAACCTAAAAGACATGCATGTGTAGCTAATCAGGATTTTATTGATTGATGAAATTATATTGTGGATAGAAAGTGGGGATCAATTCTACATTACAATCAATATATTTTCCTTTCTAAAACATTTTACTTAAAATTCTTCTTACTTTAGATACATAGATGATACACTATTCATATATCTACATAGTTTTGCTTGATCTTGTTATCAAACATAATAACTTTGAAGCCTCAATAGATTTCACCTTTCAATCTAAGACTAACAGTACGTTTCCCTTCGTCGCTATCATGCCACATAGAACTAATAATGACCGTCAGTTGAAGGTTTATAGAAAAATCTACGAAAAAGATTGACATTATAAATTTCTATTCTCACAACTGTAACAGGATAAAATCTAGAATAATTATACGAATCAGTTTAAGAACACTAAGGATATGCAGGCTTCAATTTTCATCCAAAGAAATATACACATTATTTCATTTACAATGCCAAGAGAAAGGTATAGAAAATATGCAATTTCAGAAAGATAATGACACTAGGATGTACGTTGTGGTGCAGTGGATATCGACTCGGAACGACAAATCGGGGAGCCGAGTTCGAATTCCAGTTGAATTCACTTACGCATAAAAACCATTGAGAAAGGTATTAATACGTGTCTTCCCTCTAGTTATGGGTTAAATAACAGGACAGATTGGGTTCCATAGCCTTGCCTGGCAACCAATCTACCGTAGAAAGTAATGGCAACCTGCTGCGGGATAATCTTCTGCCCAGTCAGTCAAGTCTCTTTCGACACATGATCGCCCAAAGCGTGTATGACGTATGACACTTAAGTGACTGACTGAATATAATAGTTGAAAACATGATTAAGTCGTCTGATGGGCATAAAGTGGGGGATCAGTTTTATATTGTTATGAAGTAATAAACTGATTACACAAGCACAAAGTTATGTAGGTTCATTAGTGGGCGATCAATGTATGACTGAGACGTTATTTTGGTTGCTGAAATTGTAAATAGATTCTTCTTCAAAAGATATGAAAATTCATATACAATATTTTGTTGAATTTGTACAAAGGGGTTCTTTTTAGGTCCAGAGCTGTAGGAAATATTTGGGTTAGATGTTTTAAATTTTTTATTTTATCCAAAATGATATTCTATGGTGTTTATTGTAGTCATCAAATTATATTTTTGCTAGCCGTTTCATTCTGTTTATGGTAAAGATGCCTCCGGGTCTAGTGAAATAAATTTATGTTATTTGTAGTTTTGTTTGTGTCAGGAGAGTTGTTTGTTTTATTTTCTCCCAAAAATTTGGAACAACTTAGTTGGATAAGTTATTGTCGATAAGTGTTTTTGTTTTATGTTGTTTAATTCTTTATAAAATAATGTTTCCGAGGAAAAATAATTTGGCACGTTTTATCACGTTTTTATTACATCAATTTTATATCTGGGAGGACATTTAATTTCGTAATTGAGAAGATACAAATTTCTACTTCTTTATTAAAATATTTTTATGCGTTAAGGTAGTAAAATTATAATTGTTTGCGTGGACTAAAACCTTCAGGCCTCAGTAAACGAGCGCGCGAACACAGACAGTTATATATATATATATATATATATGTTTGTGTCGGTGTGTGTGAGTGCATATGCTCGTGTGTTTTTCACTTACATACATTAAATAGTTACTTTGAAGGTTGGCAATTCGTAATAAAATTTGAAATTTAATCAGACATGAAAAGAAGGCCTTTATTTCAAATTATCTGTATGTTTGTACAACGACGAGTATATATACATATATATAATTTTTAACTGTCTGGTCACATGTGTCAATCCCTCTCATGAACACACACACACACACACACACACACACACACACACACACACACACACACACACACACACATTCCCAGATTAAACAGACCTGGATACATAGACACATTCTGAAAATTCTGTCTATTTTTCGAATACAAACTCACAGACAGACGAGATTTTTAAAGTCAAACACACTTGGACATACATCCACTAACAATTGCTCACACACGCATACACACACAAGAGATGAAATAATTTAGGCAAACAGAAAAGCTATTAATGTATATATAAATATATGTATGTATCTATATGTCTCTCTTTCTCTCTCTCTCTATATATGTATAATTATTATTATATATATTTGTTGAAAGATTATTTTTAATGGATATTCGTATTTGAGTAGATGCACTAATTTTTCATAGCTAAACAGTATATTTTTTACATCTACTGGCCTGAATAATCGAGAAATCCTGTTAGAATATATATATATTTCAAAATTTGTATTATTGCAATTCGCCTGAAAACACCACTCATGGTAGAAACCTAGTTCGCGTTATAACTCTTTTACAAATGGAATAAATTCAAAAGTTCTACAATATAATTGTATTGAATACTTTTTAATACAAATGTGCACTGGTCTTATTTTATTATGACCAAAAACTCAGTAATTAAACAATCAATCAATAATTCGGCATATATATATATATATATATATATATATATATATATATATATATATACAGAGGGGTGTAAAATAAATGGATACAGTAAATATTATTATATTATTGATACGGTATTTTTGATAATATATTGATTTATAAATGCAATACGTTTCGTGTGTAGGTTTTCTTTATCTATACTGTATACCTATTTTTGCACATCCTGTATATATGTGCGTATGTGTGTGCATGTGCGTTTGTAGGCGTTTCCACCATCTTTGAGCGGCGTCTAACTCTGCGGGCGCACACTCAAAAACACTCTCATTCATATGCACACGCGTACACGCAAGGAAACACACGCAACATAGAAAGAGACGCCACTTTGCCACATATATATCTTCTTTCTGAGCCGTGTCCCTTCAAGACGTAGACGATCATGGACTTTCACTTTGCTCTGTCTCTTGTCGCTTTCAACATTCTTGTTCTTGGTATCTCTCCCAAACCCATCTCTTCAATCCATTTGCTGCGGCCTATCAAGTAGGTCTCGTGCTGCTTTTCCCTGTTTCTTTTTCCCTCTATCCGTCCTGTGAATATTAAATTCTCCAGGCACTCGTTCCTCATTTTGTGTCCCAGAAACCTCATCTGTCTCTTCCTGATATTTAGTATGAGTTTCTCCACGTTTGTATCCTCTCCAACATCTCATCGTTGCACACATGCTCCGTCCATGGTATTCTCAGCATCCTTCTGTAGAACCACATTTCTGCTGCCTCAAGCCTCTTCTTCATCCTTGAAGAGGTCATTCAACATTCACTGCCATACAAAAAGACATACATCACATATCAATCCATCACCCTTTAATTTGTTTCCAATGAGATTTTACTGTTTTTCAGTACTCTGGTTAACTTTTGAAATGCGTCCCTGGCCATGCCAATGCATCTTTGGATCTCAGCATCACACTTTCCATCCTCTGTCATCAGGATTCCCAGTTATTTAAATTTCTTTACTTGTTTTATTTTAGTTTCTCCGACTTGAAAGATGTTCACGCGAATTTCAGCCTAGCTCAACACGCAAAAACTCTTAATTAACTCTTATATTCAAAACAACACAAAAACTTAAAGCAAAACACCAGAGACAAAACACACTTGAAAATGGCTATAGAAGTGGCTGAAAGTTGTTGAGACAATGAAAATCATGGAAAATTTCTGTACTACTTTAATCCTACAAAAAATGTAAGGATGCTAGAAAAATAAAATAATTAATTATATCTTCCTTGATAAAATATGTTGGAAAAAAATGGTTGCTACCAAATATGCATTAATATATGTATATATGTATACATAAATATAAAACAAAAATTTCGAAATTTAATTCCATTGGATGGCCATTTCAACGAGAAAATCTTCGCTTCGTCAGCAACGACGGAAAACAAAATCTTTATTAACTCAAATGTGTTACAAGATATTTGGATCCGTAAATAGATAATACTATTTACATCGAGCCCTCAGCCTTGATCAATTTTAATGTTAATGAAATTCATATTAATTGGATCGGGTTTTGGGGATTTACCTATTTGAATTTAAAATAATATATATATATATATATATATATATATATTTAGAAAATTTGATAACGGTAAACTGGTTGCCAGGCAAGGCTATAGAACCCAACGTATCTTATTATTTAACCCATAAGTGGAGGGAAGAGACGGATTAATACTTTTCGCAAGGGTATTTGTGCGCAAGTGAATGCAAGGAATTCAACAGGAATTCGAACTCGGCTCCCCGATTTGTCATTCTGAGTCGATATCCACTGCACCACAATGCACATCCTGATATCAAAACAAGATAAAATGTCCATATAAACACACGCCCAAAAGGCCATCGTTATATCCCAACCCAGAAATTCATAACAAAGGTTAAAAATGTTGTCTTGATTTTACACACGCATGCACCCGTCGGATCATTGACTGGTGGACCTTTTCAAATACTCCCACATGGTGTCAAATGTTTTTGTAGGTCCCAATGACACCTTGATGAAGCGTCTTTTTATTATTAATGTATAATGCATAAACCATTAGAAGGCTCAACACATAAAAGTTGAAAGGTCGGGCTAATGTGCAGTTCATGGAACTAGTCCTTTTCCTATCTATCCATCTTTCATGACAGATGTCAGTCAGTAGATCGTAATATTGTGACTAAAATTTGCTGGAACTCCATTATGCATGAATCACACGCGTCTTCGTATTAGCAGAGGTACATCCTGTAGTAGGTCTAAAAGTGTGTTCGAAATAAAGTCTCTGTAGACAGCTCCTGTAATATGTACAGGAAGAACATATGAACCTACCAGAGTGTCACCTACAATTCCAGTCCACACGTTCATCCTAAACTAATGCTGGTGTCTAGCCTGTATTGTGCCATGATGATTCCGATCTCCCTACAAATTTTGGTCGTGGAAATTTGTTATTCCATCTCTGCCAAATATTGCTTCATCCATAAACAAAACTGAAGAAACTGTAAAGAATTTGTACAAATAAACCATCGGAAAATGTTTTCCCATGGTCAGTGATCAGAGGTTGAAAGACTGCAATCGTTGAAAATAATACTAATTCAGGAGCCACTCTTCATGTACCTTTCATGTGGTGCTAAGAACTATACGATATGCTAGGACCACTTGACGTGTTCTCATACCTAGAATGTCTTTTTCGTCGTTAGACGTACGAGAGGATCTCCGTCTTCCTCGCTCCATAGTTTGTGTTTCCCAGGATCCTGTCTCAGCAACGCGATGATAACCAGCAGCAAAGGAAACGCAATCTGATGCAGCCACGTAGTCTCGCGTCCATTACCACTCGTGATATGAATATCTTGCAATTGTTAAACGGAACACTTCCCAGTTAACTCACACGTTAAACGTTGAAAGCAGACTAGCCACTTATGTACACGAATGACAAATATAACCTAGTCTAATAACACAGCGCCATCTACCGTAAACATTCTTTAAACTTAATAACTCAAAAAAAAAAAAAAGGATTTGCGGACATATGTTTATATAGAGACTTCTATCTTCGTTTTGGTGTGAGGAAGCCGCCCCAAAGTTTGTAAAATTATTTTTGATACAATCTGTATGCGTGTGTGTGTATGTATATATGTGAGTGTATGAGTGTTTATAGGTAGTTATATATGTGGGTGTGTGTAGGTATGTATATATCTGAGTGTGTGTGTGTGTAGATATATGTTTATGTGTGTGTGTGTATGTCGACGTTTGCTTGTGTGAGACAGTTCGTCTCGGTTTTCATAAATGCTAAAAGTATTTATAAAGAAATGTGCTTTTTACCGAGAAAATACATTAAAAAGCATCCGAGACATCATGAACAGCATTTAGGTGAAGCTTTCGTGAGCATTTTAGACGTTTATATATATATATATATATATATATATATATATATATATATATATCATGTTTGCGTGATTGTGTGTACTTTTCTATAGGAATCGGAGAAAACATTCGGCTTTGCCTAGGTTTTGTAACAATATTTTTCACTTTTTGTTATAAAAAAAAATTAGATAAAATCTTGAAGCAATTTCAATTGGAAAATTACTTTAAAAAATTTCTATGATTTTTGTGGACGCCATTTGCAAAATGATTTCTCAGCGTTCGCTGCATGTTTATCTATTTTAAGAATGCGTTTACGTACGAATGTATACATGCGTGTACACGTGTGTTTGTGTGTGTTGATGTGCCTCAGCTCGCGTGTTTGTGTACGCATGCACAGAAAAGCGATTTTATTTCTTTTTTCATAAAAAAAACGGCATTGATCTGAAGTGTTTACAATGGGGTCCTAAAGTATTCTCTCCTCTTCTGCTCCGATCTCTTTCAAAGCTTATCTCTTTTCCTGGGTATCGGACACAAAAGATACACAGGGTTTTTTAACATTTAGATTCAACTTGGGACGAAGGGATAGAGGTTGGCAGACGAAAAGAAGAAGAAGAAGAATGAAGAACAAGAACATGAAAAATTTACAACAAGAAAGAAGAAAATGGAAGCTGAGAAATGAAAGAGGGAATGAATGAAAGATGAATGAAACGTTGTGGACAAAGAAAACACATTTATCTCATGATCTCATTTTTTGTGTCTCTTTCCCTACCTCATTCACACGCATCACGTTTCTCTTTCTAGAATCCGATTAATCTATATCAGTATGTTTATCTAACCAGGTTTGAGTTTGAGTTTTGTTTAACGGCATATCAACCTCTCTGGGTTATTTAATGCCAAAAAAGTGGGGTTTTAAGGTAATTTTTTTAATGCTTGGTTACAGTGAGGAGGTTAGTTTAGTCAGATTTTGATGAAAATCTTTTTTCCTTCTAGTTTTGCATTCAAAAATGTATTGCTGGAATTAATTTTTTCTTCAAAAATGTTTATGGCAATAATTATTTTCTTAAAAAATGTATTCTTGGTAATATTTTTAATTCAAAAATATACATTTTTTCTAGAAAATTCTATTTTTATAATTTCATGGTGTTTTGACCCCAGTTTGGGGGTTAGCAATTGGCCCATAGCTGCGACCCTGACAGGTACTACCACGTGACTACGGGTCAGGGTGGACCTGGGAACAACAGCAATTAAGAGATGGTTCCATGTTTTTCACAACCTCCCAATCAGAGGCCTTGCTGCCGGATGCAGTTTATCGTCATGCCCAGGACCATCTAACCAGGACTACTATTATTGTTTAAATGACTCTCAGTGTGTCTCTCTCTTTTTCTCAGTGTTCTTATCTATCTATCTATCTATCTATCTATCTATCTATCTATCTATCTATAAGATAGATAGATAGATAGATAGATAGATAGATAGATAGATAAAGCGTGGGCACTGACATCAAAACCGAGCAGGGACAGTCTGTTTCATGTTTAAACGAAATTTGATGGATGTGTGGTGGCTTTCAAAACGGGCTTGATCCCTGATATTGAGCACTTTAAACCATAACTATGTATTATATATATATATATATATATATATATATATATATATATATATATATTAGAAAAAGAAATAGGGTTGTTCCAACGAGAGAAATTTGTATAGAATAAAAAGTGTGAGGCCGTGAACATTTTGTTTAAATTGTATATTTATTGTTGTTGTTATTATAATACTTTAAGTGTCCATAATGGTTTTGCGACGGTACACGTGTTTTGAGTCTAAAGCTGACTCTCTTCAGGTGAATATTCCCAGGCCCAAGCGGTCACCCATCCAAGTACTGACGAGGTTCGATATTGCTTAACTTCGGTGATCGGACGAGAACCGGTGTATTCAACACAGTATAACCGTAGACGCTGCTTACTACAACCGAATATAAAAAAATATCTTAAAACCCCACCTTTTTGGCATTAAATAACCCACAGAGGTTGATATGCCGTTAAACAAAGCTCAAAATTATTCTCAGTAAAAACATTTTTGAATAGAGAACTAGAAGATATTTTCAGTTTTCTAAAATAAAAAAGAATAAAAACAATTTTTTTTATTATAATCAGACTAAATTAACCTTCTCACTATAACTGAACATTGAAAAAATACCTTAAAACCCCAAGTACTTGGCATTAAATAACCCACAGAGGTGTTGATATGCCGTTAAACAAAACCTAAACTCAAGAAAGAAAGAAAATGGTTGAAATTCAAAATCTATTTGGAAATATAAATTATTGGAATGACATCAAACTTTTTAAATTTAACTTGAACGTTTGTGTTGCCATCCGAACATAATTGTTTTATTTTCAAAATGTGTCGTGTCACTTGACAAATTTAACATATATATCTTCTTGACCCATATCTCAAAATTCCGACCAAAATTCTATAAGTGAACAAATGATATTTACCAATATCGGTTGCTTGATAACAATGTTATTGTGAAAAAAAGAAAAGAATAAAAAAAGATATGTGAAGTGACAAGTTTGGTTATTTGCATAAGAGACTTCATTTCTCAACGAAATGTACCACAACACGGTTAAACAAAGTCCAATTTGTTCTCTTCATCTATGGCGGATTTTCCTGCCATCATCGACGTTTCACTAACGAAATATACAACTTCAGTTTCAGTCTTTATGCCTTAGGCTCTCTCTGTCTTTCTCTCTCTTTATCACACACACACACATACTCTCCCTCCATCTCTCTCTCTCTTTCTCTCTCTCTCTCTCTCTCTATATATATATATATATATATATATCCGAGTGAATAAGGAACGAAGAAAAAAAAAATTTACAACGTCCAAAACATTAATTTAAAGCAGTACTCGATATATAATATAGAGCTGTGAATATTTATTATAAATTATATTTTAGAACATGTACAATTATTTTTATATATCCACTACAAATCGTACATTTGTTTCGACATTTAAACTACAATGTTTCATCAGGTGGTGTGGACAGGAACTGTCCACACCACCTGATGAGACATACAACTCACCAAATATAAGAAGCTACTTCTCTAAGAAATCCAAAGGATAAAATCTAGTCTCAAGATCATAAAACTTCCATCCTATCTGCTAATGATAAATCTGTCTACAAAATTCCAAGACACTCATTAATCAACTATATTCACTACCCACATCACTTTCTTCAAAATTCAAAAGGACAATCCACAAGACTTATTCCCTTATCACTAATCCCCACCAACATCCCACCACAACTCACCAAATATAAGAAAAAAGGCTTTCCATATATATATATAATATATATAGGTCTCAGTCCGTAAACGGTGAGGATAATCTAACAAGATTACCTTAATATAAAATATTAATTGATAAATCCATATAGAGAGTTCGATGGGTGTTAACCAGAGCGATATTCAAGTTTATAAAGGAAAACTCAACACGTCATTTCAGTTTATAAAGGAAAACTCAATACTGAAATGACGTGTAGAATTTTCCTTTATAAACTATAGTACTCTGGATGAATGGTAGACTTTGAAAAACAGTAGCTACTCTGGTATGTACGCATCGCTCATTCCGGAATGAATTAGAGAAATCTAGCTATTGGGCGTGTATAATGATAATGTATACGCTAAAACGTCTGCCTTCTTCTACCGAGCGCCCATAGCCCAGCGGTAGAATCTCCGACTGACGCCAATTCGGTCGGGTTTCGATCTTGGGTTAAAAGCAATCGGAGTCTAACCGTACTGATGAGCTGTGATAGATCTGTCTGCGGATGACTATATATATATATATATATATATATATATATATATATATATATATATATATATATATGTGTGTCTGTGTGTGTGTGTGTGGATATAATACATCACACATAAAATAGTGCAGGTGGTAATAGTGCAGGTGGTAATATGACAGAAATATTATGTATACATTAATAAATAAATATATTATGTCTCACTCCGTAGTATGACTTAAAGTTTCATGCACAACACTATCTTGTCGTGCTACCGGTGAGAGATAATACACACACACACGCACACACATATATATACATATATTCTTTCATTTTTTTCAGACATATATATATTTTAATACTCATATATATATTTTTAATACTTATATATACATTTTATTTTATTTTTTAAGACATATATATATATATTTTTAATACTTATATATATATATATTTTAATACTTATATATATATATAATTTTATTTTTTTAAGATATATATATATATATATCTTTTAATATATATATATATATATATATATATATTTTAATACTTATATCTATATTATTTTATTGGTTCAGACATATATATATGTATCATTTTTTAAATACTTATATGTATATATTTTTAATACTTATATATATATTATTTTATTTTTAAGACATATGTATATATTTTTAATACTTATATATATATATATATATATATATATATATATATATATATATATATTTTATTTTTAGACATATATATTTTTTTAATACTTATATGTATATATTAGTTTATATTTTAAGAAATATATTTTTAATACTTATATTTTAATACTAAATCCAATTTACCTTTACACATTAAGATTAGTTTTGATTAACTTTTACTAGGGCCCTTGCAATAAATATAATATAATAATATTTTGTTCTTTTCATACTAAGCTGCTTTTAATTAGATTCTTAAAGTTTTCAAATTTAATTGGAATCGAATTTAACTAGTAAATTGCAAATATTTTTTAGTTTTTTAAGTAAATTATGTTCAGGAATGTGTATTTGTGTGTATGTGCGTATATGTGTGTGTGTGTATGTGTGCGTGTGTGTGTATGTGTTGTGTGTTTTATATATATATTTATATATGTGTGTGTGTGTGTGTGTGTGTGTGAGTGTGTATGTACTCTTGTTGAATTGATATACTCCTTAAGTTTATATTTTTTTATGTTTTTTTAATTTAAATCTTATTTTGAGATTTATATTTAAATTTAGATTTGTATGTCAAATTTTTCCTTTGTCCAATTTATTTAAACTAAAAACCGCTATGATTTATTTTTCAACACGATTGATAACAATTTCCCTTGTTTTTATGGAAATAGATTTTTTTCTTTTCTTAGCTTACTTCCTTGTCAATCACCCCATCCCACCTTTTTTACTTCTTTCCTTTTTCTTTTTTCTTTCTTTTCTTCTCCCCGCTACCTATTCTTTTGCCCAGACAAGGCTAAATTTCTACTTTTAACTCTCGACTCAGTTAAGGAGTAGGGGTTTTCAATAAATATAAAAAAAAGACATAGATATCTGCCTGCTTTCTTATTAATCCCACCCCTTTAATTTTACCGGCAGAAGTCCCAAAAAAATTTTTATCACAGAAAATTAAAGGGGTGGGATTAATAAGAAAGCAGGCAGATATCTATGTGTTTTTTTCATTTTTTCATTTGGTTATTTTAGATAAAGTTCGTTGCTGAGGACGCGAGAATTTTTTCGTAGAAATGGCCATTCAACGAATTTGAACATCGGAATTTTGTTTTATTATATATATATATAAACAAAATTTCGATGTTTAACTCTGTTGAATAGCTATTTCTACGAGGACTTTCCCGTTTCTTCAGCAATGGCGAAACGAAATATTTTGTTTCGCCGTTGCTGAGGAAACGGGAAAGTCCTCGTAGAAATGGGTATTCAACAGATTTAAACATCGAAATTTTTTATTTTTATATTTGGCTCTGTAATTAGAATAGAATATTTGCATCATGCCCTCCACCTTGATCAATTTTAACATTAATGAAATTAATATTAATTAGGGTCGGGTTTTTGGGATTTACCTACCTGATTATCCTGACATGGACTGATTGGATTAATATATATATATATATATATATATATATATATATATATATATATACAACACCAGTAAAATAGCCGCTGGTTGGACCAGCAGACAACAGATCAAAAATAGTTCTCAATGCACAATCAAATGAAATGAACTGAATATGCAGAGCTAACAGTATGTCAAAGAACAGAACACGCACTACTTACTTGCAAGTTATATATATATATATATATATATATATATATATATATATTGGGTGTATTTTGGCAGTAATCTTTCGTTTATACCAGTTAGGTTAAAAGCCAACGAATATTTCTTTTTATCATACCATTATTTCTTTTGTTTCAATGTCCAATTGATTTAACAACATTCATCTTATATAGACTATACAACTACCACCCTTGCTTGTAGACACTCTTCTCAATTCTGACCAAAGTGTTATATGTCAACACATGTTCTAGATATATAAAGTTGCGCTAATATAAAAATTCACTTTTTGAATAATACTAAAAGGAAATTGAAAATTATACGTTTTAGAGTGAGTTTATGCATATTAAATCAAAATGACAAAGAATTAGCAAATATCATTTATGAATCTTGAACAGGCATTCTAAAACAAATTCAATTTCTTAAAATCAACACTCTGTCAAAGTAAATATATATTGATAGATTTGTACAGACTGGTACGCACACACATACACACACACGCACAGACACATATATGGATAAATATATAGATAAATAAATATATATCAACAGACAGAAATAGATATGAACATCTGAAATAGACAGATATATATATATATATATATATATATATATATATATATATATATTGATTGATTGTTTAATACTTAGTTTTTGGTCCTAATAGGGTTAGACCGGTACACATTTGTATTAAAAAGTGTTCGATACAGTTATATTGTAGAACTTTTGAATATTTTCCATTTTCAATCTAGTTATTTCGCTACCCAGGTTTCTACCATGAGTGGTGTCTTCAGGCGATTTTTATGACTATTTTTAAAAATTATTAAAAATTGTCTGAAGACACCACTCATAGTAGAAACCTGGGTAGCGAAATAGCTCGTTTAAAAATGGAATATACATATATATACAAAGCGCCCATGGCTCACAGGGTAAATCGCCAACTGACGCCAATTTATAGGGCAAAAGCAATTGGATGTCTAACCGTATTGATGAGCTGTGATGAAGCGAAACAGATCTGCCTGCGGATGACTATTTACGTTCTCACACCCTGATTGAGCGCTCTGGAAGAATGGTAGACTTTGAAAAAACAGTAGCTACTCTAGCATCTATACATCTTACATTCAATAATGAATTAGAACACTACTAACGTGTTTACATGGTATATCACACGCTAAAAGTCTGCCGCCTTTTACCGAACGCCGATAGCTTAGAGGTAATATCGCCGACTGACGCCAATTCGGTCGGTTTTTAATCCTGGCGAAAAGCAATCGGATGTCTAACCGTACTGATGGGCTGTGATAGAGCGAAACAGATCTGTCTGCGGATGACTATATAATATTTCGTTAAAAAGACTGGTAAGGAGGATCTTAATAATTTTTTTCAGTATTCTTACATATTTAATTTTTATTGGAGATAAGGAGTATAAAAATGTTCCAAGTTTATATTATAGTTAAGTATTTTTCATTCATTTAATACCTCAATATATAACTAATTTTCTTATCTATACAATTGATAGATATGGACTGATTTATTTTGTTATACATATGCATATACTAGCAGTATAGCCCGGCGTTGCTCGGGTGTAATGAAAGCTTTTATATATATATTATCGATTTTCTGCACTATTGTAAGAACTGCAACCTTGAAACTTTTGAATATCGTTTCTTATGTCTTTGTCTATGAGTGTATCAAATTTGATTAAAATCGGACCACTCCTTCCATAATCCGATTTTTTCGAGTATCGATTTTCGATATTTATCGGGGGTACCTCGACACAAAATCTAGCTAAGAACACTTGCAGACGCTTATAGTACAACTGTGTAAAATTTCAAGAAAATCGGTTCAGCCGTTTCGGAGTCTATAGGTAACGAACACAAAGGTGCATTTATAAATAAGTTTATATATATATATATATATATATATATATATATATATATATATATATACAAAGTGTGACGAGTAAATTGACGCAAAATTTGTTTTTAATTTGTGGCATGCGTGTTGTTTGCTTATTTATATTGTCGACTTTGCAGTAAAGTATCGTTAGTTGGGCACCGTTTATGACAAAAAGAGCACCATGACGCAGTTCAGAAATTTGTACTGCTTGGCATTCTCACCGGAAGTTTCAATCCGAGTACATCAGAGTGTTTGAATGTCAATCTGAGGACTGTGTAAAGGATTCGGAAAGTGATGGATGAATCTAATAGTGATTACGAAGGTGTTTGGAGTGATCACTAGCGATGGCGGTGTTATACTCCTATTCATTTTCCACAGGGTATCAGACTCAACTAAAAGACCCGTATCCGGTGTCTTGAGAAGGCAGTGCTGGGTAAAGTGGGTGGCTGCTAGAAGGTCCTATGCCTGGAAACAGGACTCTGCACCATGCCACACAAGCAAGAGAACCTAGCCAGAGCTCTCAGAAAATCTTACATCTGGCCACCTAACCCCTAGACTGCAGCCCCCTTGATTATAATGTACGAGGCGCAGTTGAGCGAGAGACCAACGAAACTCCTTGTAAAACTAAAGCTGAATTGAAGGCAAAGATAATGGCAGCATTCATCAATTTAAGCAAGGAGACCTTCCAGAAAAGTTGCAAGAGATTCCGAAATCGTCTCCAGAATGAGACTGAAACCAATGTCTATTTTATTGAATAAATGTACACTTTAGTATTTAAAAATATTTTTGTATAATTTTGGTGAATATATCTGTTAAAATGAGATGTCTGTTTTATTTCATTTTTGCTTAATTTAGACGACAATTTATCCATCTCGCCTTATACACACACATACACACACACATATATATATTTTCTAAACATGTATTGTTAAATGAATGTCTATTATGTTTAATTATGAGCCGTTCTAAATATCGTATTTTGGCTTTAATTTCAGTTGAAAAGAAAGACAAAAATTCTCCAGCATTTGGATAATTTTTTGTTAAGTTAGTTCTAAGCTTTCGGCTTACATGAGCCATCTTCAGAGAGGTTACAAGGGCGTTAACATAAAAACATCCACCATCAGTGACGATTTTATCTTGTGCTGACATAAAACTTTGCTAAGCAACAAAGACAGTTACCAAAAATAGCAAACGCAGTTCGTAAATTTGTAATGCGGTTCTATGACGTCACACCTTAGAACCATGTTCAGAAAATTATCTGCTGCCTCGATAGACTATATATATATATATATATATATATATATATATATATATTAACAGGATGAACTCGCGTGCTATTTAACTTGGTAAATAGATAGATATAGCTAAACTGACATTCATCTTTTTCACCCTCCCCACCTTTATTCCTCGGTATTCAATGGCAACCGTTAAACCAAAGCTTGTCCAAACTGCAAGTAATTTATTGACTGGCTTTCATTAATATCAACTGTCGTAATCCTTACCGTCATGAAGTGGACACCAATATATTATATGCTTTTCAGTTACGTTTGTTGCCCTTTGCTTTGAGGGAAACCATGAATCCATGGATACAGGACGACTGGGTGTTAACTTTACCATGCCGCCTTGATGAAATCCGTCATTACAAATTAACTTGGAAAAGGTAAGTTGATATGTCAATAGATAGATAAAAGCAGTGTGACTATTAAAATTAACACCGCATTAGGAAAAGCAGTTTCATGCCTTAGATGATCATGAACTAGACGAAGATTTTATTAAATATTTTATACACATTTTCAAAAGACCGAAAGTAACATATCTCATCCCCACGGTTTTTGTTTTTGCGTAGTAACTTGATCACCCGCCGCGTCTGCTGAAGTGTTCAAGTATAGACCCCATGCTTCACTCAATTGTTGTAAACAGTTCCAGCAAAGTAACAAGAAAGAGACAATTCCTCAAGGGAAAGAATATCTAATCCCGGAATTTTGTTCCTGTCCAATCAGCTTCAGCGCCTCCCAGATATCAGACTTTGTAACAAGACCCTTGTACCTATTCGCTTCAGCCACCTCAAATCCGCCAAATAGGCATCTATCTGATCAGGGCTCAGACCGGTTTCTCTGGCAGACTGGTCCTGAAAGTCGTCAAGGAAAGCCTCGCATATGCCCGCACTTGTAGTCACCGTCCGTTTATCCGGCAATGTGACGCACACGATATGCCTTTTTGGTGCATATCAGTCTTCTTCTGCAAGTAGTTCAGCGGCCATATTCGTTGCCTCCAGAGACATTTTTTAACCTATCATTAACTACTTAAGTACAAGAGCTTGATCTTTCTTGATAAGCAACGAGGCCATCAGCAGCACACGATCTAACTAACGATAATATATCTCACCCCTTATTTCCAACCATATCCCTCGTCAGTTCTTACTCTAGCATTAGTAGAAGCTGGTCCTGGTAATCTTGCTCACCAAATACTGATGCATTGTTTTCAGTAGCCAGCCATCCTTACCTGACGTTAAATTAAGTTTACACGAACCCGGACGAGCGAAGTAAACTATTGAATGGAAACTTTGACAACATAAGAACCCTACATCGACTACTTTTACTAGAACTCACTCGGGGTAGCCAAAACGCATCATTAAGGCCGAGCTGTTTCTGTTAGTCCAAGTTCACACTAAATCAGGAGAATGCTTATTTCGTGCTTGTTAGTATTTGAATTTGCCCCTATACTATCCAAATTTGCCCTTATACTATCCAAGAACTGTATTTTAATCGCTCGTTCAAACTACCGGATGAAATATTGTCTAAAACGACTCGATTCACCGAAACAAATCAGACCACTCCGCTTGGTCATTGGGAACATAGACATCTATGAGACGAATAGTCTTATCCTACAGGGTAACATGTAGCACGCAAAACCTGCCCACTGAATCAGGGACGGCAAGTTCACACGCTGTATTCAAAGACTTGCTCAGTATCCAGGAAACATCCCTCGAGCGTCCATTAAAACGGGCTGAATAGAGGGCAAAACTTGTAGGCAGAATGCAAATCATAGTCATGAGTTGAGAATCGAGTCTCCTGTACACAACATACATTCATCCAAGACGATGAAGACCGCTGCGAGTGAGCCTCACCTTTCGAGACTCCGATCTCAAGTTACGGCCATCGAACTAGCTAACAAGAGTGCCATTATCAGCTGGATTAAGGTTGGGGAGCTGCATTAAACATGGGAGGGGTGAGAACACTGACGGCCTATCTCATTGACCCATTGACCCACTCATGATAGTGGCATCAGGGGTAACGTTAGCAAGCTTTTCTCGCTAGGACCATTATAATTGAGTATTCAGTTCGATCCTCACTGGGTGTCCCATACGATCGGCCTTCTGCCACATCTAAATTACGCTTAAAAAATCACCATGATAGTGGCATCAAGAGACATGTCATCAACATCTCAGAGGAATGTTAACTTTAGGATGATATAAAGAAGTATTTAAGGCAGGACCTCAAATACTTATACGATGGTCTTTTGTCTGCCCTGATACTCAGTTTTATTATGTGTTTATGGGATAGGATCCCGACTGGAAGAGTCCTCGCAGTCAGTAGGCGTGGGTAACAGTACGTCTTACATGAAATATCAATTGTCTCTTATGATTCCTTAAGCTTTAACCCAAGGGACGACAATGATTCTATCACGGTGTCTTTTATAGAGCGACACATTTTGCGCGAACACTTTTCGACTACAAAGATTGATACAATTCTTTTTTCAAACTTCTGTAATTCTTAAAGGTCTACCAAGAGCCCAAATTATTTGATAAGACGTTCAAAGCCCTTGTCTCTCTCCAGGAATTCCGTCATATTGATTATGCATTTGGGTGGGGACTTCTAGCAGAAGGGAGAATCTCCGGTCACTACATATATGTTGCTGTTGTTGTTGTTGTTGTTCCCAGAATTAGTAGCATTTTATCTATTCTTAGACTCCATACATTTTGATTTTGGCTATTCTTAGACTCCATACTTTTTCTTGAATCGTCAATTTTTTGGCAGTGGCTACGTTCACAGTAAGCACTGTTTTTTTTTGTTTTGTTTTTATCGGGAAGTTCTTTTTTTTTTTGCTTCACACGAACAGGTATTTTTCGATCGACCGACATTTATCGGCCATTTTTGGTTAATTTAAATTACATTTTTTAACGAAAATCAGGAAAATAAATAAATAAACACCAGAAATTTATGAACAGACACAGGACAATGAAAAACTAATTTACAAAGACAATGAAACAAAAAGACCTGCCAAATCTGGTTTAACCAAAACGGTTTGTGACATAAAAAAGGTTACAAATTAAAACAAAGACCTCGTCAAAAAGATAGAAAACAAATTTAACAATTAAAAAAAGAGAACAAAATGTCTGGCGAAAAAGTACCATTTGATGTGAAGAAATAAAAGCAATAAATTTACTGAAATAACCCAATTAACTAAAAAGGTTTCCTTTTTTTTTTAAAATTAAACCCAGAAAAATAAACAAATTATGAAATAAAACTTAAAAACAAAAAATGGAAAAGCGATATATGTAAAAAAAAAAAAGAATAAAAAAAGAATAAAAAGACACGCAAAATCGAAAACATTTAATGTGAAAAAAGAAAATGGATAAATTAGCTGAAAAAGACGCAACTAAAAAGGTTTCCCTTTTTTAAAATGAAAGCCACCAAGATAAATACGTTAGGAAATGAAAAATACAAAAGAAAAGATTATAAAAAAAGAGACGTGTAATGATTTTTACCAACTGAACAAAATGTCCGATGTAAAATAAAAAAAAATCAGATTAAGTAATAAAGTAACGCGTACAAAATGAAAACCAAAAGAATTAAGCGAAAAGAAAAGATAATATGAAAAAATAAGTTTAGTTGGCTGAAAAATAAAAGAAACTTAAAATTAAAATACAATATATTCAAAAAATAAACTAATGGGCGAATGAAACTAGATGTTACACTAGAAAAAAAAGATAGGGGAAGTAAAAAAGAAAATTCAAAATAAATCTTTCAAGAAAAAAAAATAAAAATAAAAACAGTGAAAAAACTAAAAAATAAACTATAAATTTAACTTAAAATATAACAGTTCTTCCAACACAAAAATATGAGTTCCAATTGGTTAGCAACAAAGATGTGTCGTGCCCGGGGCAAGACTAGATCGGTCTGAGTAAGCTTTAATTAACTCGTTATTCACCTGCTTCCCCACTGAGGATGGATGTGGCACAAAACCGAATTTTATGTGGGAGATTCGAGCCCTTAAGCTCGGGGAAAAATTTTTTTAGACACGGCTTAAGGCAGGGTCGGGCTCTTGTCTTTTAACACCAGACCAGACTCTACCCTTCGGCTCCTCTGGGTTTCTCTCCGCCCGGAGGCAGAGAGTCAATGAAGAGAGAGCGTTGATAAACTAATATTCACCTGCCTCTTTACCGAGGCTGGATGCGACACAAAGCCAGATTTTACGTGGGAAATCTGAGAGAGAGCCAGACTAAGCGATAGTTATATAAACTGATATTCACTGCCTCCCCACAAAGACAGATGCCCGAGGCGGATGCAACACAAAGCTAATTAAAGTGGGAATTCCAACCCTTAATTTCAGCCAAAAATATCCCGTAGACCCTGCTTAAGGCAAGGTCGAGCTCTTGTCTAGTCACCTCAGACGAGACTCTACCGGAGCATCTTCTGTGTTCTTCTTCGCCTGGAGGCAGAGGTTTGATCAAGTGAGAGTTTAGATGAACTCTGAATGCATGCAGAATTCTCATGAATATATGTCTTCAGGACAGATCCATTAATGAAGGAAATGAATCATAACACATTTTCCTTTGCCTAATTTCTACAGAGGAAAGTCCTTGAACCGAGCATGTATTTTTGCAGTCTTACGAGGCCGTTGCCGATTGCCATAAGCATGACGAGTTTCTTCCTCGTTTTAAATTCTTAAGGATTAAATTCTACAGCGTTTTCATAATCGGCTAGTAACTTTCTCGACCTCTGAAGTATCGGTAGGTGGGTGTACTCTCTTCTGAGAAACCCGTTCGTCGCCACTAGAGGGATCAGAGCTCAAGGGTATCTAGTAATCTTCAAAAGAAATAATATGTCTCTGTTTCTTCAAAATCCGTTCAAATATTCTGAGGACTGTCGCTTACGTCTGTGGGTCCCACTTAGTCCTCTACCAAGTCTCTTAGAATGTCTTCCCGGGTAACGGACACGTACTTACTAGGAGTTGGGGTATAGTAGCTCAACTTCATCTACAAGTAGTCTTACGGCCATATCACGTTGAATACACCGGTTCTCACTCGATCACCGAAGTCAAGCAACTTTGAGCCTGATCAGTACTTAGATGGGTGACCGCTTGGGAATACCAGGTGCTGTAAGCGTATAGTGAAGGATCTGTGTTGTGGTGCAGTGGATATCGGCTCGGAAAGAGAAATCGGTGAGTTGAGATCGAATTCCAGTTGAATACCCTGCATTCACGTAAGCACTGGTACCCTTGGAGAAGGTATTAATCCGTCCCTTCCCTCCAGTTATGGGTTAAATAATAAGGGTAGGACTTGGGTATCCTGCCCTTAAAAACAAATCCCAATGAATCTTGATACTCGAAAAGAAAAAACGTATTATTAGACGCAAAACTTATATAAAAACAACAATAATTGTTGAAAGAAAAAGGTATTACCAGCAATAAAATAAATTAGTTGGCAAGGAATGACCCACCGAGGTTGATATGCCATAAAAACAAAACAACCAACAATCATCTACCAGTGGTTCGTTTGTATTCAGCTGCATGCGTCTTTTTAGTAATATTATTCCCTGTTTCGAGAGCCGAGAAGGAAGAGATGCCTCAGTCGAACTTCTTGGAAACGGGAGGAATCGTAAATGAAGCGTTGTGTTAGTGGCTGGGCATGGAGGCATTCTAATACCACGTTGGGTCTATGGAAATAATTGTTCTCAATTCTGTATAGCTACCCTTCATCAGCAACTGCTAATTTAACAGTTTTCCAGATTATTTTATTCCCGTGCATTGAATACTGCTGCCATATCTGGTCGGGTGTTCTTGCTATCTACCTAGGAGCCCTTGACAAAATCCAACGGAGAATCTGTAATGTAATAAATCCCGACTTGGCAGCTCAGAGACAGTCACTTTCTAACCGGCACAATGTAGCTTCCCTGTGTCTCTTCTACAAATACATTCACGACTTCTGCTCCGATGAACTTAGCACACTGGTACCCCCTATATATGAATTTACTCGAGCCACAAGGTTAGCAACTAGGTTCAACCCTTTTACTGTGAAACCTTCCGCTTACTTGCTTTCCCGATAGCTACAATCTTCAAGAATTCAAATGTAAAATCAATAGTCATCTCCTGTCTCACTAACTTGCATCCTCTCTCTCATGCTCCTTGCTCCATTCACCCAACTCTCATCAGTATTCTCATCCTTCTCTTACCCTCTTCCTAACACCCCCTGTAACCTGTCACTCTTTCTCATAACATTCCTCCTATGTAACCCCATGCACAACAGTAGCAGTAAAATGCCTGGCTTGGGGCGACACGATTATAAAAAAAAATACCTTTCGCACTGGCCATTGCCTGGGGCATTATATAGTGTTGTTTTACTTATGGCTACTCCTTTGCTCTTCTAGGAATCGCTGTACGCGTTTGAACTTAAATGAAGTCCCTTTGTTTATACGCGGGTAGCCTGAAAGATTTAGCAAAGTTCTTGTATGATCAACGTAGAGGATAAATCTCGATAGTGGATCACGAAAGAAAACCGTGAATATTCAGCAGTTATTGTCAACAAGTATTTGTTGCTAATTTTTGACGAAAGCGATCCTTTAAAATCTAATGCGATTCTTTCGTAGGGTTGCGTGGTTTTTATGACCTTGATGGTGCTAGGGCAGCAGAACCTAGATTTTTCATGATTTAGACTTATTTTGGTAAGTTAAGTCCTAGAGTAGAATTAGCAGTCGGTCGTCAAATGCAACACGTGTGGGAAGGGAAATAGTTCAGACTGCAGCATAATGTGGACTCAGGGTTGTCCACCGGAGGCACCTGCAAGGACACCCGTCTATGTGCGACATGGCACTACAAGAAACCCCGATATTATTTTCAGCGCAAGTTTTAAATAAGTTGGTAATCTCTTTCATAACCTCTACTGAGTAGAAGAGGTTTCGTCAGGTAGACCAGTGCTACTGAAAGTGTGGTACGAGGAGATTGTCCAAAAAAGAAAGAAACAATAGTAAAACTCTTTGCCACGAGAGACTGCCGGGATATTTGACTCGTTTTCGTTTTTTTTTACGTTTTAATTTTAGTTTTATATTATTATGGCTACATTGTTCATTTACTCACTCATGTTAAAAGTTATTGCTATTCAACTAACGAATGCGATATAATGAACAGCAAAACAGTGAACTGAATACGCATCAGACTTTGTTCCATTCATATATCCATGATATATAAATATATATTTTAGATACGTCTTAAGTTAATTAAAATTATTATTTTGTTTTACTGGTTGTCTATTTTTTAGAAGATTAATGCCTTTTATTAAATTCAACTTGCTTACGAAATATTAATATTAACTTTTATTAAAAATTTTTTTTTCTGGATTTTTAAAAATATATACCCTCGAAACCAGTGACCATAACTAATATAGTACAAATATGGTACCGGTCAATGGTACACTGAGAAGACTTGTTACGTCAATGATGACTGTCCTTAGAATGAACAAGATATCATGTCCTCATGTTTATTACAGATAGTCTCAAAATGTCCCCTAAATAGTACATATCTAAAAAAAAAAAATTCCAGGAATTCACAGTCACCCCCACACTTACTCAGCTGGATTGGCTTACTCTGCTTGCCGGTCCCTGGCACATTGAAAAAAACTACCGGTCCGCCGCATCAGTTTGAGAAGCACTGCTGTAGACCACGCTGGTACGATCTGCGTGGCACAATTCCCTATATCTTCTTCTTCTTCTGCTATGTACCCTGTTCTTTCAAGACGTAGACGATCATGCCTTTCCACGTCTCCCTATCTTAGTATGTTTTCTCCTGTTACACCTCGCAACCCCTGTTCCGTCATCCACCTGATCAGGCCTTTCAAATATGTTTTCCGCTGCTTTCTTCTGTTTTTTTTTCTTTCTATCTGGTCTGTCAGTATCAGGTTTTCCAAGCCCTCCTTCCTCATTGCATGTCCCAGGAATTTCAGCTGTCTCTTTCTGATGCTCAATATTAATTTCCTTTTCGTTTCCATTCTGTCCAACATCACGTCACTACTCACATGCTCGGTCCATGATATCCGCAGCATCCTTCTGTAGAATCACATTTCCGCTGCTTCACGTTTTTTCCTTATCCTTATGATATTGTCCAGCATTCACTGCCGTATTGAAGAACTAACATCACATAGCAATCTAGCAATCTCTTTAATTCTTCGTTGCTAGCATAAGGGGCTTCATAGACGAGAGAGAGCGTCCACGGCTGCGTTTTATTTACCGGGATGGTATGTTACGTCGAGTGACACGAGAGTTCAATCCTCTGCATCGTTATCTACTCATTTGGATTTTGCTTGTCGCTTTCGCAGTAAATATGAATGAGACAGATTTTTGATCCGTACTTAGTTTCAATTATCGCCCGATCAAATAATGTCTCTATTTTCTCAGCGATTCGAAAATAGCATATGCTTCTGTCTTTCTTACAAAATGCCTATATTTTTTTTTATTTAGACAGGTTCTGGATAAATAAAAGTTATGGGCCCCACAACTGTCTTAAAGAGGCATCTGTGGTGCTTTTTGAAGTGTCTGTCTCTACTACTAGAGATAGTGTATGATCAGGTGTAGTAATGGCTGCTTTCTCCAAGTCCGTCTTTAAGATATTAAGCGCTTTCTCAGCGATAACGAGGATTTTGATACAGTTGTTAGAGGGTGGATTCTTCTGAAAACGACGGTATCCAATGAGCATAATGTGCGAGCATTCCTAATAACCGTCGTGGACGGGTATATCTTTTGGGACCGGTAGGCTGAGTAATGGATTCAGACGTTCTGTATCAGGTTTTATTATTTTTACTGACAATTTATTCAATTTTTTTATGTTCTCTCACCTGACATAACATTTGTCTTAGGCGTCAGCGTGTATTTTTTAACAGTTGCCATGAATAATTTGGGATTTGTGTGTTATATAGTCACTTCTGAGACGAGTATTAAATCTGTGAATTCGGCGTCTCTCACTATGACTGCAACGGTGATTATTAAAATTTCAAACTCATATCATATTTCATTCATGTCGTAGATTACACTCAACCTGACTTTCACTGGGAACAAATTTCACAAACTTCTTTTCCATCTTTTTTTTCGTTATCCTCTTCCTCGTCACCGTACAACAATAATAGACTGCATCAAATGACTTTCACGAAAACGAAAATGTAAATAAAATATAACCATATTTTTATTCCTATTTTTTAAAACAAGGTAATGACAAGCCGTGGGTGGAGAAAACTCTTTAGTCTGAGTTGTCAGCACTCCAGCATAGAGAAAGGACTCACTAGCCTGAGAAGGCTGGCCCTTTCTCTGAGCTGTTCTTAATTCAATCTAACCCTGTTTCTTCGACAGTCAAAATAAAACTCTTAATTTAAACTTTAACAATTACGACTAAATTTTTCAACTGTCAGCTTGGCGTCACTTTCGCTCCACTGACAGCTATTTTCTGGTGTAATTTTCTTTATAGGAGCTAACCTTTGTTGACCTTGCTAGCCATAACAAAAATTTCTAAATACAAATGTATTCTTTTTCGTACCTATTTAACATTCAAAACCATCCCCATTTTTCAAATCTTTTAACAACACCTGCATGGCTCAGTGCAAATACACTTCATGTCAAAAATCTATACCAGCTAAAATATCATAGTAACGAATCCACGGCATTTATCATGTTTCGCTCAATGTCTCCCGTAAATGGTTACATTATCGATGCAAGCATAGGTAACTTGCATGTTTGCTTTCGATATTTTCTGGTCTCTCACCCGTTGAAAGTTATCTACCTCGTTAGTAACGCCAAACGGTATTCTGTGAAATTTATAGAGTTTGTCGCTTGCCTCGAAGGCCGTTTATTGTTTATCGATGAGGCTTATAGCTAACTGATGTTAGGCACCTTTGGGGTCTAAAGTACTAAATAAAGTGATTTTGGCAATTTATATATCATCTTGTCAGTTCCTGGAAGAGGATAGACATTCAGTAAAGTAAACTGGTTTATTGTTTAGAAATAATCCATTATCATTCACTTTTTCATGTTCTCAGAAAAGACCACGAAGGCCTGGACTCTCCACGGCGAATGACTCCGTTCGGTTATACCTTCCTGCAACATAAGAATAACTTGTTTGGATGAATAATTTATCCTTTTTCGTGTTTAGTCTAGATTTAGTAGCTACCGGTTTACTATCCGGTGTTGGATTGTTGAAAAATGCTGGGTACCGCATTCTCATGGCTGCTAGGCCGCAGAATTTAAAGGGTGACTTAGATCCTCAGAAGGTTATTTCTACTAATGAATGTTTATGCAGGAAGTTGTGCCCTTATATTAGGTTGCACCATAAATCCCTCATTAGTAGTCATCTTACTCTTTCGTGCAATGTACCCTTTATTTTTAGGTCAACCAAACAGTATCCCAGTATTTGTATGGAAAGAGATGAATTTTTTTGGAACCGGTAGGTTCTCTGATAATTTTCTTTCAAAATGTTTACTTTAAGGAAGTTTTTAGAGCTTTATGTTTCAATCAGTGTTTTTACTGGCTGTTCGTCTGCCGTGGTCGCTATCGTTGTAGTTGATATACAACCAAGTGTATTCACTAATGCCAAACAAGATACCGTTTCGCTTCTCTTTCTTCTTTTACAAACTTTAGCCCAATTTTCTTGCTTTTCTCATGTATCGCATTTGTCGTTACTAGCGGGGCATAATGATCTTGCATGTACCTTACTTCCACAGAAAAAGATATGTATTTAATTAAGGCTGTTTTTGTTTTGAGAGCCTAGCTTTTCATACTATAGGGGAAGTCAAAGTATGAAAAAGGTCTCTGAATTTGATGCATTTGTATCATAGTTTTAGCATTTTGTTTTGCTAAAACTAGTCTTCTTGCCTGGTCATAGACCTGTTGTAACGTTAAGGTGATATTTTCACGTATTCTTTGTCGGATATCCGTGAAGCGAAGCCCGTTTATGAAGGCATCTTGTATTAATTCGGTTCAATACTGAAAAATGAACAGTACATACTTAGTTTTAGTAAGACATTATAGAGTCCGTCAATTGAAACTGAGGACAATTGACGCCTCGTAACCAGTTAGTGTAAAGATACCATTTCAATTTTTCTTTTTATTTAAATCAGTTCCAGAGTTGTTAAAGCCTCTTCGTAGGAAGGTGCGCCTGCGTAATACTCAAAGACTTGTACTAGGGCATTCTTCTTGATGTATTGCTGCTTATTAAAACTTTCGTGGCAGTAGGTACTTAAGAAGTTTATGAAAGTTCTTCTCCACTGACGATATTCTTGTTCAGAGTCAAACATGTTGGGGTTAATTATAAATTTCTCTGGACGGAGTAAATTAGTTATTATCAAAGTGGTTGACAACGAAAGTTCATTAAATTTTAGTAGAATTGCTTGAGACAATTTGCATTAGCTTAACAGTAAGCTTTCATAAACTTCAAATACAAGCAGGTGTATTTTAGGTATTTATGATGTCGAGCACCTGGTTAAAAGTCCAGTAAGAATAACGCAAAAACAACGAAATAGGAAATTACGAATATATATTAAATACAGAAAGAATACAATACTTGGAACTTGGTTAGTAGGAACGATGATACGAGTTAGTATGGAATACTATGATTCAACCCTCAGCCTTAGAACTGGGACTTGTAACTGTCGTTAAGCTGATTTCGGGCCGCTCTCAGGGCGCTCTCCTCACGCTACTCCCTCTCACCTCTTGTGAGGGGAGGTATAAATAATGGTTGGAAAAATTCATTCAGTCTGTTGGTGATGCCGCCATGACACATGACAAATCCATTAATGGGAAAAATGTATCATAAAACGCCCAGTTGCATACGAAACATTTTCAATATTGCCATTTTAAAAATCATCACCTAAAGACGATATATTTGAAAAAAAAAACGTCGCTTGCATAAGAAATATAATATTAAAATACATCACTTGTATATGATATATTTTTAAATGACTAGCAGTATAACCCGGCGTTGCTCGGGTGTAATGAAAGCCTTAAAACTAATCCATGGTCCTGGAGCTCAGACTCTTTGGACGTTGGAACGAAAGACTAAAAAGCGAAACCGTAGACTGAATGAATAATGAATGGATGTAAGTCAAATTTTGATTTCCTGGTATCGATATCAAATAAATTTTTTCCGTCGTAAACTGAATTTTGAAGGCTAAATAAGTCCTCCGAGTAAATGGTATCATGGCTGAGACTAAGAACTACAATTATACCGACTTAGAGCCAAACCCAAATCAAAAACTAAAATAAAAGGGCTGAAAAAATATAGATATACAGACAGACACACATACAAACATCTTGCCGTTTATATATATATAGATATATTATCGATGTTCTGCACTATTGTAAGAACTGAAACCTTGAAACTTCTCAATATCTTTTCTTATGTCTTTGTCTATGAGTGTATAAAATTTGATTAAAATCGGACCACTCCTTCTATAACTCGATTTTTTCGATAATCGATTTTTGATATTTATCGGGGTTACATCGACACAAAACCTAACTAAGAACACTCGCAGACGCTTATAGTACCTCTGTCTAAATTTTGAAGAAAATCGGTTCAGTCGTTTCGGAGTCTATAGGTAACGGACACACACACACACACACACACACACACAGAGAGAGAGAGAGAGAGAGAGAGACAAAGTTCCACTTATAAATAAGTTTAGATAGATTTAGATGTTGCTTACAAACGATACGTGTACATTTAAATTTAAAATGTATCTTTCTTAAAATATTCCAGAAAGCTAATATAAACTTTTCAGAGGACCTGAAGCAGACTACGACCACGTTTAATTTCGTTGTTTTTCATTTTTATTTTCCTTTTTTTAGCGCAGCCCTATCGATTACCCACTTAGCTTTACGATTGACAAAAAACATTTGAAAAATTTCAGTATTTAAACATTTTCTTGGGGGGATCATTTTCTCATACAACCTTATAGTAAATTGAGCCTCCATTTTGAAACCAGTCGCCGGTACGACATTACCACCACCTGTAAATTTGTTCATTATCAAATTTTTTGGACTTTTTTCAGTGCAATATTAACTTTTACACCTTAAACTTTACGAATGACAAAAAAAAAAAAAAATTGCAAAAATTTCAATATTTAAACAATTTTAGTGGGGACTAGTTTCTCAAACAGCCTTATAGTGGATTGAAAATAGAGGATCGATTTACTATGACGTTGTATGAGAAACTGACACCTCCCCACGCAAATTTGTTTTAATATTGTAATTTTTCAAATTTATTTTTTGATAATCAGAAGGTTTAAGTAACAAGCGATAGAACTGCGCTGAAAAAAAAAAAATTAAAAAACGAAAAACAACGAAATTAGCAAAAACAAAGCGACCCCAACGCGAGTGGATTGAAAATGGAGGATCGATTTATTTTAACGTTGTATGAGAGACTGACCCAACGAAAATTGTTTAAATATTGTAAGTTTTCAAAACTTTATTTGATAATCGGAAAGTTTAAGTAACAAGCGATAGGACTGCGCTGAAAAAAGTTAAAAGAACAAATGAAAAACAACGAAATTAGACTTGGTGGTAGTCTGCTTCAGGTCCGCTAACTTTTCCTTTAAAGCTTCATCAGAATTAACATAAGCAAGTAGTGATTGCGGAAGCATCCTCTTGGGAGTTATCCGTCGCTTAGAGCAGAAGAAGCTGCTTGAGTGGAACTTACATCTCACCATCGAAATACTAAAGAAATGACAGTCTTTTACTACAATGTTTGTGGGGTGGTGGTTTTTAGCCTTAAAGTTTAGAACTGGTAGAATGAGCACTTTCTATAGAAATGGCAAGAAAGGCGAGCAACGTTTTGTCTGCGTGAAAGGGATTGCAGGGTTGAAAATAATTTCTCACGGACAAGAACGCGTATACGTTTTTGGGCTCTGTCGAGACTAGAAATTGAAAACAGGACAGCTCTTGTACTCAGGACCGTCTTAACAGCATTACGAACCTCTAGGCAAACCAATATCCTAAGACCCCCTAGGACAATCATTCATCAGAATAAACGGTAAATAGTCGATAATATTAAACATATATTTATTTTATTGGCACTTAAACAAAAGTGGTGTCACAACATTAAAAACATGCTATACAGTCGCAACTAATCAACATGTTAAACATTTGAACAATACACAAGACTTGGAAAGAACACTAATGTGTATTATTATTATTATTAGAATCTCATAATTTTAAGTAAGATTTATGTGGTGTTCAGATCCTGCAAACTATGTATGGAGGAACAATTAGCAATAATTACGTTTAAAAACCAAAATAGAATGTTCCACTTGATTTTTTTTAATCATCTCATCCCAAACAAGGCATTCTACTGCCACTATCGCGCAGGGGGTTACATAGGGGAAAGTGATGAGAGAGAAGGGTTACTTATAGGAAATGTCAGGAGGAGGGTAATAGACGGATGAGGATACCGAGAATGGGGGTGGAGTAGATGAAAACTAAAAGAGCTTGAGAGAATGGATGTGATAGGAGATGTCTATTGACCTTACTTTAAAATTCCTGGAGATTGTAGCTTTCGGGGAAGCAAGTATGTGGAAGGGAATTCCACAGGCGGGAAGTAGAAATTTCGGTTAAATTTTATCGGTTTCACTGTAAAAGGGTGGGACCTAGTTGCTAATCTAGTAGCTCTTGTAAATTCATACCTAGGGAGCACCAGTTCATTGGTGCAGAAGCCGTGAAAGTATTTATAGAAGAAGTACAGGGAAGCCAGGTCACTCCGGTGAGATAGCGACTGCAGCCGAGCTGCCAAGTCGGTATCGATCACATTACAGATTCTCCGTTGGATTATGCTAGGTGCTGTAATCTTAGATGTGCGGGTGGTGTAATGCATAATGACAACGGAATTGTTAATCGGAGAACCGTGTTCCAATTCCGGTTGGGTTCGTTATATTCAATTACGCGCAGATGCTTTTAGGAAAGGTGTGAATCTACCTATTTTCTATTCCAGTTGTAGGTTAATTGGTAAAGCATATATTACTAAACAAGTATTATCTCACACTCATCCCAAAAAATCTTAGAATCTAAAAATATTTTCTGGCTTTAAATAAACTGCAAAGGGTTGATCATCTCGAGAAAATGAATGAATCAATCAATGAAATACTGATTAACTACACAGACGTGTCTTTTAGATTTATTTATATTCCAGAGAATGTAAATAAGTAAGAATTAGCACGATCACAAAATGAAGAATCAACTTATATACTGTTTGTAGTATACAATTGATCACACATAATATATCCACATTATATTCACATTATAATTTCTTGTTTGTTTGTTTTTTAAATTTCTGATTAGGTAAGAATCTCCCCTCAGTTATGTGTTAATTAGCTTAACCCATTTACCCTCATCTATGGGTTAATTATCTTGTATCTCTAAATCATTATTATCGCCAAAAACCTCTTTCAATCTAAAAATATTTTCTGGCTTAAAATAACTTGAAAAGGGTTGATAAGTTGTAAAAACGACTCAATCACTCAGGCAAGCAAGGACAGGGAGCATCTAGTGTTCCCAGAAAAGGTCAGCCGAAACCAAAATACTACTAAGAACCGAACTGGAACTCGTGAGATGATAAATGAACCCTGCTGGTAAGTGAATTTTTAAAATTCCATACCCCTTCAGAATAAAAGCGATACTAGATATTCACAGATTCTGTTTCTTGTGAATTCTCACAGTCAGTCATTTGAGTGCCATACGTAATACACGCTTTGGGTAATCATGTCTCGAAAGAGACATGACTGACAGGGCAGAAGATTGTCCCGCAGTAGGTTGCCATTGCTTTCTACAGTAGACTGGTTGCCAGCCAAGGTTATAGAACCCAATCTGTCCTATTATTTGACTCATAGATAGAGGGGGAAGAGATTTATTATATTGTTACGCATTTATTAGTGCGGGATCAGTTTTATATTGTTATGAAGTAATAAAATGATCCCCCACTTTGTGCCCATTAGAAGCCTTAATCATGTTTTAAACTATTCTATTCAGTCAGTTGAGTGCCATACATGATACACGCTTTGGGCGATAATGTCTCGAAAGAGACATGACTTACTGGGCAGAAGATTATCCCGCAGTAGGTTGCCATTGCTTTCTGCGGTAGACTGGTTGCCAGCCAAGGGTATAGAACCCAATCTTTTCTATTATTTAACCCATAACTGGAGGGAAGAGACGGATTAATACATTTTCCAAGGGTATTTGTGCTTAAGTGAATGCAATGAATTCAACTGGAATTCGAAATCGGCTCCCCGATTTGTCGTTCCGAGTCGATATCCACAGCACCCAAATGCACATCCGAATTGTCGTAGGTTTTTGGAAAATAAAATATACTAACCAAAAAAGGTGTTTGAACATTTGAGCCGCTCATTTTGAACAAAATTTTATAAAGGTTTTTATTAATTACTACAAAGTAGATTTAGACAGCCAGACACGGGACTTCAGCTCAAACGCATTTTGAGACGACAAAAAGCTGCTTGGGATGATACTATTTTGCCAGAATTATACGATGTAAGAAACGGAATAGACAACCAGCATTTGGCCAACAGGATCATTGATGTTTGAAATCAGGAGAACTTTGCTGAGGTTAGACAGTTGACATTGTTCTGCCACTGTATCAGCGGCAACAACCATCTTGGAATCGAAATGATTGACAAAAATGTTAAGAACAGTGCTATGGTCATCACGAGATATTAAACAAATTAATGCAAAGATCACATGTAAGCAAGTTGGTTTAGGATCAGGCCATAGGTGTATTGATAAGAATTTTAGCCTTTATTAAATCGATGAATAGATAATGATTAATTAGATTTAAAAGGGACTTTAACCTTTTCTTGCATATTGGTTACAATTGTAACGAATATGCAACAATGGGTTAATATCGATATCTTCTGCGGTAAAGTTTAAACTTAGCTTGACATTAGCTCACCAGGATTCTGCAGACATTATTTGACAGTTTCGTAAATGAACAGGCGACTTGACGCAACAGAGAACTTTCTATAAAGGAATGTCGAGAATTCCATGGACGGAACATGTGAGCGAAGAGGACATTTTAAGGAAAATCGAAACGAAAAGAAATTAGAATTAGAAAGAGGGATTGACATTTCTAGAACATATTATGAGGAAAGAAGGTTTGGAGATTTTGAGACTCACAGAACATAAGAAAGTCAAGAGGGAAATAACATGTAACCTAACTAACAAACTCGTGTAAATACTATAGATGACAGAACAGAGAGTGAAAAGGAGAGTAAGGAAATAAAGAATGCTTAGATATAAAAAAAGGGAGAGCTATTACGGTTATAGAGATATGATTGCTGAAAACATGAAAGATCGTGGTACATAAAAGATGACGGTGAAATAAATGTGTGTTTTTGAAATTGCTGTCATAATTCAAGAGATATTAGAAGATTCTGACAAAGGTGAAGTTAGACAATCAATCAGCGATTCTTGTAATTATGATCAGGACAAGGAAAATATTGTATCAAAACGGCGACAGCAATTCTACTGATTCCAATAAGAATAAAGACAAGACAGGAGATGAATATTACAGGAGACAAGCAAATCGACTTCTAAATATTACATTACATGAAATGGATCCCTGGGGACATCAACTTTTTTGGCTTATTATAATCATACTTTATCTTCTCCATTTGTGATAAGAATTCAACCCAAGAATATTTTTTTTATAAAACTGCTTACTCGAAGAATACTCGAAGAATACTTGCAATTACAACCAATTATGCCTCATGTAACTGGCATGGCTCTGTGAAGAAGAGAATCTGGGTCCCAGGTGAGCTATATTACGTCTCTAGAAGTTAATGAAAACTGCCATTACACTTTTTATACCAAATGATCTTTTTTTATGATCATGTTACCCTAAGCAAGGCATTTTATTGCCACAGTTTTGCAAGGGCTTACATGAGAAGAAAGTTATGAGAAAGGTTTTTGTGGGTGTCAGGAAATGCGTAAGAGAAGGACGAGAATACTGATGATAGTGGAGTGAACAGAGAAAGGAACATTAGAGAAGGATGACTGTAGCCATAAAAATAGGGATCATTTTATATATTGATTGTAATGTAGAACTGATCCCCCACTTTATATCCACATTATAATAGTATAGACATTTTTTTATAATCATATCACCCCAAGCAAGGCATTTTACTGCCACAGTTTTGCTGAGGTGTTACATAGGAGGAAAGTTATGAGAAAAAGTGACAGGTTATAGAGGGTGTCAGAAAGTGGGTAAGAGAAGGATGACTTTGGCCACAAAGTGAGGGGTCAGTTTATATATTGTAATGTAGATTTGATCCCCCACTTTCTATCCATATTATAATTTCTTGCCAGTTGATAAGTCATAGAAAACCAATCGATCAATAAAATACTGATTAGCTACACATGCATGTCTTTTAGATTTATTTACAGTCTGTAGAATATAAATATATAGAAAACTTTCTTTTTATAATCATATCGCCCTAAGCAAAACATTTTACTACCACTGTTTTGCAGGGGGGTACATAGGAGGAAAGTTATGAGAAAGAGTGACAGGTTATAGGGGTGTCAGGAAGTGGGTAAGGGAAGGCTGAAAATACTGATGAGAGTGGAGTAGACTGAGAAAGAAGGATGAGAAAGAGAGGATGCAGGTTAGTGACATAGAAGATGACTATTGAATTTACATTTAAATTCTTGAAGATTGTAGCTGTCGGGAAAGCAAGTAAACAGAAGGGAATTCCACAGGTGAGAAGTGCGAGAAAAAAAGTGGTGAGAAATGATGGTTAGATGTAGGAAAAGTCAGAAGGAGGGTGATAGACGGGTTAGGATACCGAGAATAAGGGTTGGGTAGATGGTGAGAGTGTTGGGAGAAAAGATGCAAATTAGTGTGATAGGAGGTGTCTATTGACCTTTCTAAAAGCCGTTTCGAAATATAGAACTGAGGTTTATTTTTTCTGCTAGTAGAAACTTCCAAAAAAAAAAAAAAAATTCGTAGACCGTTACTGTTTGAAATCAGCCTTTCTCTTCCCCACCCCCTATCTGGGTACTGGACATCCCACTCCTTCTACCCCCTCTCTCTCTCTCTCTCGGCCACTTTCAGCACACGGGGCTTATTAACTGGCAAGAACACGCCGAAATTATCGTGAAGAAAAAAATGAAAATTCAAAAATATATAGAAATTTCAACATTTTCAATATGCTATCTGCAAGTTGTAAGTTCAGATTTTCTATTAATTTATTCTACCATATCTGTTTTTCTCTTTTACTAAAATATACTAAATTGTTCGGGTGTCTAAAAGCCGTTTCGACTTTAACTAAGTTAAAACTTAGTAATTTTTTTTCAATTGGAGTAGATAGATCTATCGCCCGGCTCACACACCACCCACCTCTATTGAACAGGTTAAGAGGCTCATCCCTTGTTCCCTGTTTAGGATGTGGTTTCTGGCTTTCTCTTTTCCAATCTTTTCACTATTATGTAGCCCCCTGCATATCAGTGGTGTTACCGCCTTGCTCGGGGTGATACGATTAAAAATAAATTAAACTCCTGGAGATTGTAGCCGTCGGGAAAGCAGACACGTGGAAGGGAAGGGAATTCCACACACACACACACACACACACACATATATATATATATATATATACAACCGTTTACTAAAAAGAGGTAAAAATGGTCGATTCAGAAAATATCGATTCCTTCTGCCATACTTTGTCTTTACAAGGGTCAGATTAGAAAAAAATGGAGTATTATTTTCAAATGTTCAGATGAAAGCTTCATTCTTTAGATCCACTAGTTCCAACCTTTACAACTAGGACAGATTAATACCCCAATTGAAATAATATTGCCATATTTTCGGTCTTGATAGATGGCTTTGAATATATATTGGGTCTCAAGTTAACGCAAGACTTCAAGTAGAACTTATATATACAGTGGAAAAATGGTCGATTCATTTTATCACTCCAAAAAATACTCGACTCCTTCAGCCATTCGTCATTATTGCAATAATCAGATTAGATCCCGAATAGAATAATAGTGTTCGGAAATTGTATGTGTCTAAGGGTGATTATGAAGGTGTTAGGAGTGATTGCTAGTGATGATGATATTATGGTAACAGAACTCTGCAACCCAGTCGTGGCGGTTAGACATTTTTCTGGGACCACATCACTTTCACTTCTGGCCACCTAACTCTCCAGACTGTGAATCCCCTCCCCTGGTTATTATGCATAGGGTGCAGTTGAGTGAGAAACCAGCAAAACTTTTTGTAACACCAAAGATGAGCCGAAAGCAAATATTCTAGCAACATTCACCAACTTAGACAAGAAGACCATTCAGAAGAGGTGCAGGAAAGTCCAAAGATGTCTGGAGGCTAATGGCGATTTTATTGAATAAATTTACTCTTTAGTATTTCGAGGTATTCTTGTGTCATTTTGGTAAATATATCTGTTAAAATTAGATGTCAGTGTTGTTTTAATTTTAGTGTAATTTGAACGACAATTCTTCCATCGCATCCTGTACAATTGATTGTTGAAAAAAAAAAAAAATGGAAAAATGGTTAATTCATTTTATCACTCAAAAAAAAAAACAAAAAAACATTGACTCCTTCAGCCATGCTTTATCTTTACAATAATCAGATTAGATCCCAAATGGAATAATATTGCTATATTTCGGTTGGCTCCTCACTTTTCAGTCTTGATAGACGGCTTTGAACATATATTGGGTCTCAAGTTCACTCCAGACTTCAAACAGCACTTTAGTTCCAACCTTTACAACTAGAGCAGATTAGATACCAAATAGAATAATATTGCGATATTTCGGCTGGATTCTCACTTTCCAGTCTTGAGATATGGCTTTCAACGTATATTGGGTCTCATGTTCATTCCAGATTTCAAATAGAACTTCTATATACAACCGATCGTTAAAAATAATGGAAAAACTGTCGATTCACTCCAAAATATACCTGACTCCTTCTTCATTACAAGAATCAGATTATATCCCAAATGGAATAATATTGCTATATTTCAGATTATATCCCAAATGGAATAATATTGTCATATTTCGGCTAGAATCTCACTTTCTAGTCTTGATAGATGGCTTTGAATATATATTGGGTCTCAAGTTCACTTAAGACTTCGAATCGGGCTTATATAGGCAGCCTATTGCTAAAGATGATGGACAAACAGTCGATTCATTTTATCACTCAAAAAATGCCTGACATGATTTATCTTTGCAAGTGTCAGATTAGATCAAACTGTAATATTATAAGTATATTTTATACTTGATAGTGTTCAAAATCATTTACGCGATCTTGTATGGAAATACATTGGAACCTGTCGTATGCAACCACCCCTCTGCCATCAAAAACTGGTTGCATACAGCAGGTGGTCGCTCAAGAAGGGCTCATAGTCATGACCTATTTACACGAGGAACGTATATTTCACTCATCAGAATGTATATATAAGAATTTTACTATGTAATCTGGTAATAAATAAATGAGAACATAAGAAAATGGCCTAACTTTACAGAAATTTATTCAGCATAATTCATTTTAAAATGTAAAAAACGTATTTACAACAGTTAACAAGAGACCAAAATATTTATTCATAAAAAATATTCAAGTGGACTTTAAAAAATTATACAATTTCAGTTTTTTTCTTAAAAGCGAATGATAGCAAAAGAGAATCTGCAATAATACATGGAAAAACATACAAAAAACTGACAGCGATCGTAAGTGGGGTTAGAGAAACAGAGAGATAGAGATAGATACACCCAGATAGAAATAGAGTAGATATATACACAAAAAAACAAAGGAACGAAAGAGATAGACATTTGAGAAAGGGACATAATTTTGATTTTCCCAATCCCTGAATTTATCCAAGTCAGTACAGAGACTGCTATAAATCCCTTGAACATGTCAAATGCAATACATGTTGTACAAAACAGCCGATGTTTGACCGTGAGGTGAACTCAGGCAATGTACATTTCAACAAGAAATAACAGTTTGATATAACACTACAATAACAAAACAATGAGGAAGTGTTCCTGGCTTAGATCAAGTCAAAATGAAATAGATTACTCATTTAGTTTCTCCTAATTTAGAAGTTCGCAGTGTACGACCAAAACGGATTTTTTTCAAAGCGGTCGCTTGATCAGTAATTTTCACTTGTTGATGTTAGTCGATGGTCGCGTTCTGGAGGTGGTCGCTCACTAAAGGTCAATTAACATTAGCAAATCGTCAGTGCATATAAAAAATTGTCGTTAACAACAGGTGGTCGCTGACGAAGAGGGTCGCAAGTTATAGGTGTGTAAATACATCAATGAAATGTACCGTACGCTTAATTTACTTTAATATTTTCGATAGAATTTCAAAGCAGTGAGTATTTAACAGTTGGTAGATATACACAGATATTAAATGGGTTACTAATATCAAGAACTTGAATGTCTGGAAATTTCTTTGGATATTACCAAATATTTCTGTTTTTAACAATACGGAACAATTACAAGCTGCCATATATTGGATATGGCGCAAATATTTCATTGAATAGGCCAGGTACATCCTTCAAAATACCTCCTGTTTTTTATTATTGCAATCTCCGCTTAAAGAATGGGAAATAGAAAATTAATCATGAACAAAAAAAAAAAAAGAATAATCATGAATACAGTAGATACCGATTGACATTGCATTTAAATTTTTTACAGATTCTGAGTTGACTAGAAAGCATGGAGCCAGAAGGGAGTTCCACAAGGGAGAAATGCGATAAAAGAAACTGTTAGCATAGAACTTACGGCTACATCTAGCAAGCTTAACTGTAAATTACTGAGATCTCGTCGCCAGTCTAATACTGCGCTTAAGTTTTAAAAAGTCTTGGTACCAAAACGAAGATCTCATCCGAACAATTCCCATAAAATCAGAAAAGTTGCAATGTACGACCATAAATTGTAATCAAATGTCTCAGAAGAAAAAAATTCTTGGTGAACACCGACATCACTAAACTATGTTGAGAACATAATGTTCCCATTTTTTAAAAAAATTGTCTGTATTTGGTTCTCCTTAAATTAACGTGAATGACACCTACGTTCTTATCGGTTATTTAGTCTCAATCCCGATTGAAATTTTTGTACTCAACACACACCAGGAAAATGATATGGACACTGAAGACGTTAATGATGAAGCAATTGAAACATTGAACTTTTAAGCATCGGTCGAAATCTAACTCGTCCTGGATACGACAATAAACTACAAGGCCTTTTGAGGTGCAGGGAACCACATCTTAATTGCTGTTGTTTCCAGGTCTATTCTGACCCTGGGTAGTAGCACCTGTTAGGATCCCAGCTATGGCAAAATAGTTTATTCCAAACTGGGGTGAAAACACTATGAAAGTATAAAAATAGATTTTTATAGTAAAAATTCTAGCAATAGATTTTTTAGATGAAAAATAAATTTCCAGCAGTATATTTTTGAAGGAAAAAAAACATTACCAGTAATACATTTGACTATCAACGAAAACCACTTTACAAAAAAAGATGATCTACAAACTGATTGCTTACAAAGAATACATATTCTATTTATATGAATGTATTGCAAATATCTTGTCGGCATTAAATAACCCATTGAGGTTGGTAAACCGTAAAACAAAATAAATTAAACACTAATCTACAAACTGATTTCTTGCAAAGAATACATATTCTATTTATATGAATCTATTGTAAAAATCTTGTCGGCATTAAATAACCCATTGAGGTTGATAAGCCGTAAAATAGACCAAACCAAAATCTGACACCGTTTAAGAAACAAGGATAAACACGTGTAAATTGGAAATTTAATTTAATACAAATTCATAAGATTTTATTGATAGAAATCTTAACAGAGGTTCATTTTCTCCTCTTTACATTCTCTAGACCCCACTCCACCCCACCCAACATGCGTATGTGTTTGTGGATGTGATTTCTCGTAAAAGTCGATTTGAATAAATACAAACAGTAAAGGATATGTGCTGAGAAGAGGTCCAGGCTGGAAGTAATGTCTCTTAGTTATTCCCATGGAAGCGACAACAGATAGAGGAAACCATGTAAAAACGAAACTGCTCTTTTCCATTAATCGTCATAGAGAACGATGTCTAATGTAAAGAGTTCGGTTCGAAATTTCTGGCACCTGAAGAAGGCCGGAGCGTACAACGGCCAAAACGTCGTACAAATGGTAACAAAGGTGAGAACAATAGTCCGAATAATGTAAATACTGTAAATATACGTCAGTGATTGTAATAAAGTGTTCCGAATAATGTAAATAGTGTAAATATCTAAAATATCGACAAATAGAATGATCTATTATTAAACGTCGTAAAAATGGCATCAAAGATGAGAACAGTAGTCCGAATAATGTAAATACTGTAAATACTACCTCATCTCAGAAATATAGACAAATAGAATGATCTATTATTAAACGTCGTAAAAATGGCAACAAAGATGAGAACAGTAGTCCGAATAATGTAAATACTGTAAATACTACCTCATCTCAGAAATATAGACAAATAGAATGATCTATTATTAAATGTTGTACAAATTGCAACAAAGATGAGGACAATAGTCCGAATAATATAAATACTGTAAATACTACCTCATCTCAGAAATATAGACAAATAGAATGATCTATTATTAAACGTCGTACAAATAGCAACAAAGATGAGGACAATAGTCCGAATAATGTAAATACTGTAAATACTACCTCATCTCAGAAATATAGACAAATAGAATGATCTATTATTAAATGTTGTACAAATTGCAACAAAGATGAGGACAATAGTCCGAATAATATAAATACTGTAAATACTACCTCATCTCAGAAATATAGACAAATAGAATGATCTATTATTAAACGTCGTACAAATAGCAACAAAGATGAGGACAATAGTCCGAATAATGTAAATACTGTAAATACTACCTCATCTCAGAAATATAGACAAATAGAATGATCTATTATTAAATGTTGTACAAATTGCAACAAAGATGAGGACAATAGTCTGAATAATATAAATACTGTAAATACTACCTCATCTCAGAAATATAGACAAATGCAATGCCAGTTATCATCAATACTTGAACCCTCTTTATTTATTGTACTCGCCGTGTTTATAACACTTTATAACCTCTGGCGTTTTAATGACTTTTATTTTCCTGTTCAGTATGACATTATTATGAATAATATTGGATAAAACAAGTTTTCAGTAACAAAACACTATATTCCGGTCAGTCAGTTAAATGCCATACGTGATACACGCTTTCGGTGATCATGTCACTTTCGAGACATGACTGATTGATAATAGGATTTTCCCGCAGAAGGTTGCCATTGCTTTCTGCGCTAGACTGGTTGCCAGCCAAAGCTATAGAACCCAATCTGTCCTATTATTTGACTCATAGCTAGAGGTGGTTTGTTTGTTTGTTTGTTTGTTTAGAGGTTTAACGACCTATCAATTTTTATAGGATCATTTTAAGGCCATAACCAATGATTTTTGGGTAAGGTAATTTTTATTTTTACAACATTTTTCTTTTTGAGTATCAAGATTCATTGGGATTTGTTTTTAAGAGCAGGGTCCCCAAGTCCTACTATTGTTATTTAACCCATAACTGGAGGGAAGGGACGGATTAATACCTTTCCCAAGGGTACCAGTGCTTAAGTGATTGCAGAGTATTCAACTGGAATTCGAACTCGGCTCACCGATTTCTTTTTCTGAGCCGATATCCACTGCACCACAACGCACATCCGTCACTATACGCTTACAGCACCTGGTATTCCCAAGCGGTTATCCATCTAAGTACTGACCAGGCTCAACGTTGCTTAACGTCGGTGATCGAGCGAGAACCAGAGTATTCAACATGATAGGCCGTAAGCCCTGACTCATAGCTAAAGGTGGAAAAGATGTATTATATTGTTAAGTAATAATTAGTGGGGGACCAGTTCATTACTTCATAAAAATATAAAACTGATCCCTCACTTTATGCATAGCAGAAACCTTAATCATGTTTTCAACTATTATATTCAGTCATTCAGTTAAGTGCCATACGTAATACACGCTTTAGGCGATCATGTCTTGAAAGAGACATTACTGACTGGGCAGAAGATTATCCCGCAGTAGCTTGCCATTGCTTTCTGCGGTAGACTGGTTTCCAGCCAAGGCTATAGAACCCAATCTGTTCTATTATTGGAGTCATAGCTAGATGGGGAAGAGATGTATTATATTATTAAGTAGTAATTAGTGGGGGATCAGTTCATTACTTAATAACAATATAAAACTGATCCCTCACTTTACGCCCAGTAGAAGCATTAATCATGTTTTCAACTATTACTATTTAGTCAGTCATTTAAATGCCATACGTGATACACGCTTTGGGTGATCATGTCTCGAAAGAGACATGACTGACCGGGCAGAAATTCTCCTGCAGTACGTTGCCATTGCTTTCTGCCATAAAACCCAATCTGTCCTGCTATTTAACCCGTAGCTGGAGGGAAGAGATTAATTAATACCTTTCCCAAGGGTATTTTTGCGTAAGTGAATGCAACGAATACAACTGAAATACTTCCTTCCGATTTTTCGTTTCAAGTCGATATTCACACTAACACAGCGCACATAGACTCCCGTAAAACAACACTATATTTCCAGGAAGAAAACTGGTATTACGAATTTACAGTAATATAGGGGTTTTGTTACTCTTTTTTCTATGGTGATTTTCTTAAGCGTAACTTAGATGTGGCACAAGGCCGGAAGACTGAGCAACAAACTCACTATTTAGTTGTAATTGGTCGAGTGATTACATCTTTTTAGTTATCAGTTCTAATGTCTGAACAAAAAATCCGTAAAAATTCTCTATATTATTAACATGCGTGTATATCTTTATGTCTATTTATTAAATATCGCATAGTCTGACACAAGGTTTGGATTGAGGTGCAGTTTTCAGTATGGCCCTCCCTACAAGAAGAAATTGACTCGTGAGATGAGGGGAAAAGAGACAGGGGAAAGGATATTTGAAGGATCTGATCAGGTGGATGACAGAACGGGGGTTGCGTGGTGTTACAGGAGAAAGTGTGCGAAGAGCTAGCAGTGATAGGGAGACTTGGAGGGTCATGAGCGCCTAAGTCCTGAAGGGACAAGGCAGAAGAAGAAGAAGAAGAAGAAGAAGAAGAAGAAGAAGAAGAAGAAGAATGCTTGGAGTAATAGAAATATAACAGCTTAATGAATAAAATTTATTCATTTTCTAGAAATTGTCTTGTTTACGTTTTGTATAGGAAACTGAGTAGACACATCATTTCATAAAAACCTGAACGGATGAGTGTGTTTTAAGTTAAATACAACTGCTATGTGATGTCAGTTCTTCAATATGGCAGTGAATACTGGAAAATAATATCAAAGATGAAGGAAAAACTTGAGGCAAATGAAATGTGGTTGTACAGAAGGATGCTGCGGATATCATGGATCGAGCATGTGAGCAATGGTGAGGTTTTGAAAAGGATGAAAACGAAAAGGAAATTAATACTGAGCATCAGGAAGAGACAACTAAAGTTCCTGGGACATGCAATGAGGAAGGAGAGCTTGGAGAACCTGATACTGACAAGCCAGATAGTGGGAAAAAGAATTAGGGAAAGCAGCGGATAACATATTTGAAGGGCCTGAGCAGGTGGATGACAGAACGGCGTTTACGTGGTGTAACAAGAGAAAGCGTGCTAAGAGCCACCAGGGATAGGGAGACGTGGAAAGCCATGATCGCCTACGCCCTGAAAGGACAGGGCACATAGAAGAAGAATATATATGCTAACTGTCTATAAGAAATTATAATGTGGATATAAAATGGGGGATCAATTCTATATTATAATAAATATATATAATGATCCTTCATTTTGTGGCCATGGAAGTTTCTATACATTTATATTCTAGATTTATGGGCTTGAGCCAGTGGATGGCAGAGAGGGGTTTGGGTGGTGTAACAGGAGAAAGCGTGCTAAGAACCACCAGGGATAGGGAGACGTGGAAAGCCATGATCGCCTACACCCTGAAAGGACAGGGCATATAGAAGAAGAATATGTATGCCAACTGTTTATAAGAAATTATAATGTGAATATAAAATGGGGATCAATTCTATATCATAATCAATATAAAAAATGATCCCTTATTTTGTGACCATGCCATTTTCTATACATTTATATTCTAGATTTATGGGCTAGTGGATGGCAGAGAGGAGTTTGGTTGGTGTAACAGGAGAAAGCGTGCTAAGAGCCACTAGGGATAGCGAGACGTGGGGAAGGCCATGATCGCCTACGTCCTGAAAGGACAAAGTATATAGAAGAAGAAGAAGAAGAAGAAGAAGAAGAAGAAGAAGAAGAAGAAGAAGAAAGATTTTTCTTTGCACTTATACACATATTTACTTCATTGTGTATGTATGCTTCTGTGTATGTGTGTGCGTCCCTGGGCGTGTATGTGTTTGTGTACGCCTGTGCGTGTGTTGTGATTCACTGCTTGTTTGTTTGAGAATACCGAAGATAAATCGATTGGCTCATTGATATATGAACGAATCGATAAACATATGCGACGGTGAATCGTCTGTACGCAATACAATCATCTCTCATCTAAGTAACATTCCAATGGTCGCAAACGATAATTACTAACACCCGAATCTGTCTTTGAAAATCCATTGTCAGGCACTTCATCTCCGCTTTACCTACCTCCGTGCTTATCGATGTATCTACCCCCCGGTCTACCTATCCCCATACCTGGCTATCTACACATTCCCCTTGCGATAATTGTGTGCCCTTTTCTTTTTAGCTTTTTTTTTTTTTTTTTTTTTTTTAACCAAGCCTTTTCACAGCGACCATAACTTGTTCGTCCACCTTAAACTACCTGTTCTAGATAAGGTGTCGGCTATTGGCTTAATGCTGAATAACCTGAAAAACAGACCCGGTAATTTGTGTTCGAATTCTGTGCCAGACTGTGTATATTCTATTAGCAGAATACCCGTAAAAATTATTAAATCATTTCCATTGACAATGATCTGTGTATATGTGTGATTCGCTTAAGAATAGTGTGTAATATAGTAAATCTGTTTTTTAATTTTAAAGTGAGTATGAAGGTGCGTTGTGGTGTAATGGATATTGAATCTGAATGAGAAATCGAAGAGCCGAGTTCGAATTCCAGTTGAATTCGTTGCAAATACTCTTGGAAAAGATTAATAATCTATCTGAGGTGATGCTATTTTCACATGTGAATTCATCACTTCAGCCAAGTTGGTCACCCGGTTCTTGTGATCACGCAGATGAATAGCTTATTATTAGGCATTCATTACCCACT